>JARSSU010025785.1:0-26373 GCA_029619165.1 Eurosta solidaginis | reverse complement strand
ACATTATACTAGTATTTACCTGAGTCGCTACTATAAATAGTATGTTATACAACCATAATCGCTTATGTGACTATATGCCCATACTTCTCCATTGTTTTAGTTCGCTGCAATATACATCATCCATCCCTTACATTGCCTGCTACCACACAATATTCTACTCCCGTTTTCGATCATAGCAATTGGTCTGGTACTGGTGGTTGCCGCTATTTGACTGTTTTGTTTGCTTTGTGTGGCATTTGTTTGCCGCGACTTGATACTTTTATGTGTGTCCATGATTTATGGTGATTTATGGATTTAGAATACAATCTAGTTGGCGGATTTATTAAGAGCCCTTTTTGGGCAGGTCTTATCAACTTACTCTACTTTTACCTGTTCTTTGTCATCAAAAATTTGTTGTGGGCTTTTTACCCGTATATTATTTTTATCTAGCCGTGGACTTAGTTGGCTACAAAGTCAAGGCTCCTGAAGTGAAGAAACGAGAAAGCTCGTTCATCTCTTATCAAGGTTAGTCCATATACATATAGTCTTCTTCTGATAGAATTGATCAGCCTCTGAAAGCAGGAGTCAAATTACGGAATGCAGGAGCACAAGACTTCCACTATCGAAATTTGGGTCCCGGCTATTTTTGGGGTGCTTTAAGAGGCGTTGGTGATCCTCGGCCTTCAAGGCTGTCACACTCGCCCTCTACAAGACAGTTCTCACCCCTTCTAAGGTGGAATTTTCTGCATCCACCGTTCTATCGCAAACAGTTACGGACCTAATTCACCGATATATTTTACGGATCTGCCCACGCCGGTAATTTTAGCATTTTCACCATCCCGGCTTCACCATTCACCTCTAGCATTTAACATTCATCACCCACAACCAATTTTTACCATCTCCTCACCCTTACGCTGATTCACCATTCACCAATGACACAAGAAGCTTTGGAACTGTACACCGATTCCACCGTTACCCGACCGCTCATATTGCCATCATCTTGTGCAACTAGTAAACAACACTCCGCCACTGTCTGCTTAAATAACACCACAAGTGTGCATTCTTGAGTTAAGGAATCGGTACACGTAGTCGCCTCCGGCTAGGCTAAGTGAGTGCAGCCCCCAAACAATCTAACTCGCTAACATTCGGGAACTGTTTTTGTGATGTGTGATCTATAGCGTGGTCGTACTTCATATTTTGGAATTGATAAAAGCTAGATTTAGAACATCCTAAACAACAATTAAATCCCGATTGATTCAAATTTTCCACATCAGTATGGAAATTTCAGTACACTTAGTGCATTATCTTGACTCTGGACACAGCTCAAAGATCAGCTCCTGTAGTACTTACTGCAAGTCCCACTCTTTACACAAAATTAATCTCCTCACTTCCAAATGTTCTACTAACCATCCTTCATTACAATTACTCCCACAATTATTTCTCGCGCTGCTTCATTTAATTTCAATTTGTTCAAGCTGTTGCCCTTTGGCTCCGAATTCGTTAAAAAGCGTTTCAATTTCATCTTTTTTTGATGCGTGTCTCATTTAATTTACTGCCACGTGTCACTTGCGGCGTGAATTTATCGTCATCGCCTGACTGATTGCCTCCAAAAAACGTCAATGAAACGTAAAATACAGTTAAAACGGCTAGAACCGGTTTTTCGCACATTATTTGTATATTGAACACCTAAAGGCATTCGCAGTACGCAGCTCATGACCGGATTCTCAACTCACTTTTCACTTGCATTCGTATGAGTTTTTTGGTGTTGTCTACCAAGAAGAATCCATTTTGTATGCAAATTACTGCAAGTATTTGCCCTCATTCACAAAATACCCAAAAAGTCATTAAAGATTTGCTTGTGTTTACGTTATAACATCAGCCAAAACTGGCTGCATTTGTTGGGCTTAGCCTTGTCGCATGAGTTGGTTTAGTTCAGTACGTTAGTTGGATTCATGAACTCGTTGTTTTCATAGAAAACTTTGTGTTTCGAATTTTTAGTGTTTTGTGGGGTAAGAGGAGTGAGATAGTAGGGATTTGTTTACGATTATTTTTTGCATTTGTTTGTTGTGTCCTAAAAAGGGTAAGAGCCGTCAGCGACTTCGTCCAAAACTATATTATATTTCCCTTTTTGACTATTTAGCGTAGTGTGCGTGCTTGTACATACATACATATGGTGTGTTTGTCTATGTTTGGCACGCATAATCGTTCGAGTTATTCAATAACCCACACACTAATGCTTTTTAATATCATTGACGACGTCTGTGAATATTCAATGCCTTAGCCTAAATTAATTTGATTTGAAATGAGTAATTAAAATTTACTTGATTACTATGAAAAATTTTAAAATTTTGCCTTCTTACTGCATCAAGTGATACTCAATTAAAGTACGTCAAGTTAAGTTAAATAAATTTGTTTGATGTGTAAACGTCCATGCGTGCCGTTTGTAAATTGTAAATTGGTAAGACTGCATAGATGCAATTAGACAGAACAAAAAGTCAGTGAGTGTACGGTAACCCAATCTGAACCAACGAAAATAATATTAAGGAAAGAAAGAGAGAAGACGATGAGAAGGGAAAGTAATAGAAAAAGAAACAAAACTTGAAAAGGAAAAAGAGCGGTACTTAAGTTTTGGGGAAATCATTTTTCCATGTATCTTAGAGTTATTTCACAAATTTTAGGCACCCACTCCATCTGTCAATTTGACTGAGTTCCCCCAAGAGCTGAAATGTAAAACTTCTAAAACTTCCCGGAGATGTGAGTATAAGCTCTTTTTACTTGTAATATAAACTTTATATTTGCATGTAAGAAATTCCTTAACTAACTTTGATCAGAAATTTTAGCTTTCAGCTATAAATGGGTAGTTGGAACCGCCTATAAGGTCGGGGCATATGGTTGTTTCCGAGGTTACAAATTATACATTGTTGAATGCGCTAAATGTAATTTTTCTGATGACATAAATTTTTGCTCGTAGACCAAACAGAAATACAGTTACAAGCCAATATATGAATCAACTATGGAAAGTGGTTTTTTGGTCCCCAACTACAAAGGTATATTGGAAATTCTAAGTACGTAGGGGGTTTTTGCTCGCCTGTATCTATATCATTGGGGTATATCTTTTCACTGCCGAACGTTGCATCTTGATGTTACATGAGATGCACTAAAATGCAGTTTGCTCACACTCTCTTGCGTGCTCAGAGAGTTTTCGGGAATTGTATTACTGAGTTATTTAGCTCACCAAACAGGAATCCGGAAAAAATCTGAGGTGGTCTAACTTCGACTAAAACATATTTGTGCGTCGCTTGGAGTTCTCCGTCTTAAATATTCTCCCAGTTGAGCATCCCATTCTTCAACACCATACCGACTGCCATCAACTTTTAAGGTTTTAGTAATTTAAAGAAATTCAAACTCAGGCGCATTACGAGTTCATATTAAGGGTTGATGTACAAAGTAACGATGCTGTGGGTGTCAATGAGCAGCTAACCGCATGCGAGTAAAAAGTCTGGGTGCACAAACGCATGTTGTTATTGCTCTTGTATTGTCTTTTGGGAATTTCTTGTTCATTGATGTTATTTATTGTTCTTGTTTTTTTGTAATAATTTGCTTTGACTTTCAATTCACTTGACGGTTTAATCGCTGTCTGGTCTTTATTTATAGTACATAGCAAGACTATATGAAAGCACAAAACTCGACAATATGATATAACTACCATACGTATGTAAATTACATACAGTGAAATTCCTTATAACCGGACACTCACCGTCGCAGTGTTTTTGTCCGGCTATGGGAGATGTCCGCTTATAAGGGATGAAGTCACAAAATATATACCACACATATAAATATATTGTACATAGTTTATCTAAGAAATTTTTGGAAGTAAAGATATTTGCATACTTTAGTATTACATATAAATACATATACATATATCGATTAAGTACATTGTACATTGCACTCCTTATCTCCAGCCATGTTAGCACAGAACAAAATTGTGAGTCTTTCCTTTGATAGTTTACCGCCCACGCATTTTTCGGATTTAAGAGCGAGGGTTTTGTCAGGTAAGGCACGAAAGAAAAAGCCACTTTCGTCTGCGTTGTAAATGTCTTGAGGCTTGTAACCGGTCAACAGAGATGGCAGTTTTGTCCTAAACTGTTCGACACCATCCTGGTTTACATCTGTAGCTTCACCAGATACGCATTTGAAAGCAACATTATTCCTTATTCGCCACTTGTTTAACCATCCATCTGAAGCATTAAAATTAGGTACACCCAGTTTGCCTGCAATTTCCATTGCCTTTGCTTTCAAAATGGGACCAGAAATCGGAATGTTTTGACTTCTAGCCTTAGCGAGCCAATTAAAACACATCTTATCTATTTCAGAGCCGCCTTCTTTAAGAAAACTTCGCTTTTGATGAATATTAACTCCAGATTCCCATTTATAACGAATTTTTTCTTTATTTTTATTGATTTCAGCAGCTTGTGTTTTGCCAATATTAAACCTTTCAAAGCAAAAGAAACGTGTACCTACTACCATTACATTTTTGGGCTCACTATACTTTACCTTTTTGCAACTCCACGTACTGATAATTTATCTTTTTCGAAAACATTAATAATTTCCATTTTTTCTTTAATAGAAAGTACCTTCTTTTTCGGCGCCATATTATTACGAACTTTGAACGCAACCATTCGCATGCAACTGACTTAACAAACTGAATGGAAAACTACCCTTAATTTGAAACACACGGCTTGAATGTGTGCATACATGTTAAAAGGGGAATCACCTATTTCATTTTTATAATGAACAACAAAGCTTGCTTGTGATATTTTTGAATTTTGTTCGGTTATGAGAAATTTTTTTTATGAAAATGGTTTGAAATACTTTGTCCGCGTCCGGTTATTAGAGTGTCCGTTTATTAGGATGATATTTGTATGAAAAAATGAATGAAAAACCTGTGTGCCCAAATCTGTCCGGTTATTGGAGCTGTCCGGTTATAAGAGACTGTCCGTAATGGGGGATTACACTGTATATGTATAAGTGCGTACGTTTGTAGCTACATTGATCAAATTTGTTAACCTTCTTTGGTTTCGAAACATACGAGAAATCAGTATTTACGAAACTTCAATTCTTTTGCATGAGGCATAAAGCAGCTGCACTCAAATAAAATACTGGATTTTTTGCATTCACATATTTTTCATAGATTTTGTTTGACGTTTAAGTTTAGTACAAGGGAGAGGCGTCGTGGTTCGTGTGGGGTTTGTTATTATTTTTATGTTGTCACACATACACACACGTGCTACTGTCAAGATTTATTGCGCCCATGCTCATGCAAAAGTAAATAAGATTTAGGATGTGAAAAAAATATGTTTTCTACTTAAATGTTTGCAGAATTTAATGTTGTTGAGTCTGGAAAACCAACCCCGCACTTACATAGAATGTTTATGCTATTGATTATTTCAAGTTCTTGATTTATGAAAGAAATAAAAAAATTTGATGGAGCTAATTTGTTGACTAAATTTCTCTAAAAAGTTCTTTACTTTGAACCTCTGCTGCAGTGAAATAACTGGTGGAAATATGAGTCCACTGACAAAAAGATTCTCTACATGCTAAAGGTCGCAAACTATCGATAATCGCAATAATCGATAGCAGCCGAAAGTATTACTACTTATAATAGAAAAGATTATTGCAAGTTTTTTAGTGCAATTCTAAAATGAGAAGGATAGAAGCAAATGCTTTTATTGATATGCTGAACAGTATTTGCTTAGAAGTTTTTTTTTAATGTCTTTTACTCCATTTATCTCGTTCCTTGGCGTGAAAGAACTCATTTAGTGAGAGTCCAAAGTATTCACCACGTAGTTTGGTCAGATAATGCCCATCAACAACTTAGTCGGTGTTTATCAATGTGGTTTTCGGTTCGAGCTCGCCAAGAAAGTCGGAGTTCACCGAGGAAGTCGGACTTAGTTACAGCAGATCTTAGCGGTACGCAGGATTTACAATGAATTCATCTGTAAGGAACGAATTCGATGCTACCAAAAAATTTACAGACATTAAGCCTGCAGTTGAACGATCTATACGCATCATGAATGAAAGTGAAATCCATCTAGAATTAAACACTTTGTCCTTAATCTTATAGTTTACAATTTTTTAGGTTTTTCCGAAAATTCAATTAAGTTTTTAGAAAGCCAGAAAAAATAAGTTATCGACTTCCTATCGAAAGGTTATTAAAAAGTCACCAATTTGTTACGCCAAAGTTATTAAATTTTTTTCAACATGTTACCGGTTGATTATCAAAAAGTTATCGATATGTCATAAAAATGTTCAATCAATTTTTTTATCGAAGGGTTGTCGATTTGTTATCGAAAAAATTACGATTTTCTATGAAAAGTTTTTGATTTGTTATCAAGAATTTATCGTTTTGTATATTTGTTGACGAAAATTTATCGGATTGTTATGATATAGATACCGATGAATCTTCAACATAAAACCGATCCTTTAACAAGGGGAAAGGAAACCAATAAGACGCCGATGACTCGTTGATAAGAAGCCGGTAATTAACCGATAGATCAACGAGTAATTCGCTATCGATGATAAGCCAAGCGGTATCACTTGTTACTGATAAGAAGCCTGAAAGCCTGAAAAGCCTGTTGTGCTTCAACACCAATACTTGGGCAAGGTCGAGTTAATTGAAAAAACATTAGTTTTCTAGACGTTCATCCGTATGTTGTCACATCGAACTTCACTAGTACTTTGTTCTCGTGCCTTTTTTTATTTTTCATATTAAAAAAAAACATTTTAACCTACCTATTTTAAATCGAACTAAAATCACCTTTGTGCGCCCTTATTCCCTGAACTCTCGTTGGGCATGGGTGCATGAGTGCTGCTTATTGTACAAAAATCCATTAAAACTAGCTTCTGTTGATTGGCAGTTGCGTAGATATGAGACGAATTTTTAATGCTGCATCAGCTGGAAAATCAACAGAAACACACAAACACACAAAGAGCGCTATATACCCCGCAAAAATTGGCATACGCGGTTGTTAGCAATAAGTAATACGACGACAGCGCTGCTTACTGTGCTGATGGATAAACTTTATGATAAGAAAAATATTATACATCATAAGTTTTATGACTGTTTAATTTCAGCAATATTTTTACATATAAGAGTGAGAGCGCTCTGCCCATGCATTATACGTCAAGTATTGTTATGAAGTGAATGACTAAATGAATAAGACTTATGATAATACCTAATCAAAGCATAAACCATATTTTTAATCATAGTAACTCAGGAATGAAGGAGCTCATTAATGACATACATACATATATGAACTAGTGACAATACATACTCATTTTTATCATATTGTGGTGAATGTTGACATCACTAGGCTGTTAGCAAATAATCACGCAACAATAAAAACATGAAGCAGCCACTCGTATATACATGTACACATTAAAGCTAGCAACACTTATGTACAAGGCAACGAAGCGATCTCTCACACATCAGCCGTGGTTATCAGCCGAAGTAGTTACTCAGACATACACACGCGTGTGGCTATAAACTAACAAATATGCATGCACTCATATAACTAATTACCAAGCAGGAGATACAAGAGTTTTAGAAGTGAAACGTCTAGACCTTTGGAGAAATATGCTAACGAAGCAACGGATAGTATAAAAGCAGCGCAAGCTGAACAATCTGTAATCAGTTTTGATTTAAACACGCTATTGTTTAGTTTAGCGATTCGAACCTTAGCAGAAGATTTCAAATAAGCGGAATATACCCGAAATTCGTTACAGTATTACGTTATACCGCTCCTGATTGTTCCGTAAACATAAAATAGTGTTGTTGTACTCGCCTTAAGGTCTTAAAATAATGCCCTGTGTACGCCTCATATAAGTTGTGTTTTTTTTTCCTTGTATATATATATGCACTTAAACTTTATCTACACTTATGAAATTGTTGCTCATAAAATTATTACTAAAAAGTGTGTGTCTCCACTAGTCTCAACTTTAAATTTTGGTTTGCGTTATACAATATGCTCGAAAGGGTTTGTGTCTTCACTATTTCTCCATACACTACTACTATGTGTTATTGTCGATGATTTTTTTTAAGTTGCAAATATAGATATATATACATGTAAAAAACACGGCTATGCATTATAACCCAATATTCAAACTGTTATCCATAAGAGAAACCTTATGCCTAATAACGTAAGGAATATTCTAAACAACTGAAAATCCTGCGACATCTAAGGCCACATAGTTAAAGCTCTTTGGTGAAATCAAATACATTTTTTGGTGGGATTTGGCAATTTATAAAAATCATTAGCCTACATAAGAAGGTGCGCTGTACGTAAATATGTACTTTTTATAAATATTTGTCATCAGTGTGGAGGACATACACGAATACGTAGAGTAGACAACCCAGCTTTGGTCAGAGGATAAAAGAAAAGAAGATATTCGGTTGGACAAATATTGCAATGCAATTATTTGTAGATACGTAGAATGTGCGGAAAATTTTCAATGAGAATTTAACAAATACAAATGATAATAACATATGATAGCTACACACACCTACATTCATGTATGTACATATATCGACGATGCTTTATTCTTCATATGCCGTGAGCACTTGAGTTATTTGAATAACGTGCATATTTTTTAAACCACATACATAACTACATCTTAACATATATATATAAATATCGTTCACGTTGTTTGCCGGCAATATACTCCTAAGCTACAAAACCGATTTCAGTAAAATTTGCACAACGTGTGCAGTTTGATCCAACTTGAAAGATAGGATAGTGTTGCTGTGAAGTTTCTTTCCGGGAAGTGGGACCAGGGACCGATCAACTTCTATTCACGTTCGATTTGCCCGAAATTTGGTATATAGGCAGCCCTTTGCCTAGGACTGGGACTGGGACTGGGACTGGGATGGGACTGGGACTAGGACCGACTGGGAAAAAGAGATGGAGAAGAACTAGAGAGAAAAGAAAAGAGGGAAGGCGAAAGAGATAGAGCTAGACGAAGATAGAAAGGTATGGATATATGGAGCGAAAAAGAAGTGAGGGAAAAGACGGAGAGGGAGAAAGAGACGCAGAAAAAGAGGGGAAGAGTGATTAATAAAATAGGGAAATGGGGAGAGAGGGGAAGGGATATTAAGAAGTAAAAACTGCTTAAAATTAATGCAGATAGACCAAAGCTAGGGCAGAGCAACGTATTGCCGGCTCTGCTAGTATATGTTTATAATAAATATACAAACAAGCATAAGCACCTACCCTGTAGAAAAAATCTATAGTCTTGAACCTTGAATTTCCAATTCAATTCAAAATCCTTATTAGATCCCTGAAAGAAAAATTCGCGCTAGTAGTAAACACATCTTTTTCTTTCCGTGGTAGTCGGGATAGCACCGAAAGCTGCTAATAAAGGATCGCATCGCATTCATATACGACAAAGGACATTACTAGCGGCAACTACTCTCGATAGAGGGTCGCTGATATAGGTAGGCCAATTTTCAAAATCGATCACTAAATCGTCCTTTAATGCGGATATTTTCTACTGTCAAGTCACATACAAATCTCACTTAAATCTTTTCTAATTATCTTCTGAATTCACCAAATAAGCAAACACAAATTAGTATTTTTATCGCTCACATGCGAAAATCATAAAATAATAACAATTTATGGGCTTATTTGTTTGACTAAAAAAGTTAGTTACTTTTGCCACGTAACAAACATACATATGTTTTGGCAAATAATGGAACACAACAACAGAAGGTCAGCATGATAATGAATAGCAACCAAATTTTTATTATTAGCCAAAAAAGCGTTGAGAAAAGACGACAATTTGGGGAAAAAATTGGGAAATGGGGGAATGAGTCTGTTTGTGTAAATGTGCTTTCATGTTAGTTTTATAGCCATACTCAGCTACAAAGGACTAGTTAGAAACAAAGTAAAGATACGAGATATATGCTTTAGTGATCCGATCCGTTTGGTTGCGAAAAATATCTAATCGGACTTCAAAATATACCCACTCATCAAACCCATAAAAATATCTTAAAAATTTAGGGACTAATTTGCCTTCAAATAGACAGACGGACAAGGCTTAATCAACCTCAATCCTCATCCTGCTCATTTTGGTATACTTATGCCTCTTCTCCTTTGAATACCCGAGAATCTGACCAAACTTAACATACCCTTTCATATTCATGAAAGGTATACAAATTTAGCTAAATAAATGACAGATCAGAGGGAAACACCAAGAACATGTCGAATACCCTGAACCTCTTTCTAGCAAGAAAATGTCATGTCACAGCCCATAAAATCAAGTGTAGGTACTCATTGAATGTGAAAGACATAAAGTAACACCTACACGTGCACTGTTACACACGCACACGCACACACAGTAACAAAATGTGGAATCAATAAAAAATTCATTTTACGTCAGCCAAGTTTTATTTCATTTCAGCGTTTGACTAAATAATGGTTTGTCCACATACTCAAAATTATTATGATTATTAGTGTTGATGGTTTTGTTGTTGTTGCTCTTAATAGTATTGTTGCTTTTCAAGCAATTTGATGCATCCTACAGTGATGTTGGTGACGAGTTAGATGACGCGTAGTATGGTGATGCCGATGTGCTGTGGCAAAGTGCTGCTGAGAAATATAATATTTACATATTTATGTATATATGTATGCACGCACTGTTTGTATATATTTATGTGCTTGTATTTCAATGAAAATTATTGCATTTGGCAGAACATTGTATTAATACAAACAAAAGTAAATGACACACTCACAGCAGTTGCCAAAAATTTATTGGATTTCGATGATATTGTTCGAAGAAAAAAAAACACACAATAACAAAATTAATTGTTTTGTTACTTCTTGCAGTGGTTTATACATATACTGACAACCCTAATATAAAATCCTAATAGCGACATTAATCGTCATAATGAGATTTCGTTATAATTATTGTTTGTGGTATACTTTTAGGCTTATAAAGGATATATTGACTGAAATTCCAAGAAACAACAACACAAATTCAAGAAATAAAACTGACTTTTCGTATAAGTTAATCGGGGATTGCCCGTATTGCTTTAAATGTATGGAAACATTTATTTCAAGCAATTTTTAATTTTATAATTTATTTAATAATTTGGGAAAAATTTAAACAACGTGACATCAGGACGGACAAGGCGACAGCTGTTTTGATTATACCTTGTAAATCTCTTCAAAGCCTTTTCTCCCGGGAGTGGGAGTCGAACCCGCACTCCTACGATAGTTGGAATGGTTACAAACGCATTCAGCTACGTCATGCCTTAGTTGTTGTAAAGTTTTTCCCAATTGCCTTCTTTGGCATATATTCTTCTACACTTCTACTGACTTTTATTTCTTAAAATTATGAATTTTCTTTTGTGCACTTTCATTTATTTCGAATTTCTTGGACCATTAACCAAATACCCTTTTTATTTTAAATTTGTTACTTCAACCAGAGTTTTCGAAGTTCTTATGCATAATTTAAGTAGCCACACTCACTTCTCTCATACTCTCCTTCGTTAGTTAGTAATTTAATACTTATAATAAGAGTGTAAGCGTTAATTCCCAAAAGGCGCATGCGTCATTCGAAGGGTTCGGTATTTGATTTATGATGAAAAGGCATTAAATCGGCACAGTGGGTAAGTGTGGCTTTTAAGATGTCTGAAAAAAGAATGCACTATAAAAAAAACAGAAATACCCATTTGTGTGAGGACTCTAGAATCATCTGTGCAACTAGGTTAGTTAAAATTAAATATTTTGAGAAAAATCCAACCAACTGCACGGCAGTAAGGCCCAAGGTACAGCCGCTCGATTTTACCGAAGGCACTGAAAAAATGCCAACAACGCAAAGCAGAGATTGAATGACCGAATCTGGTGAAGCACTGCCCCAACAGCAGCATCATTGCCGAAGTTCGGACGCAAACCCCATGCCCAGGAGGAAAATTCTAGAAGAGCATTCCTCGAGAGACCGAAACAGTTGGTACTCTGACCGTCCAGTTGTGAGTGTGGTTGATTTGTTTTTTCAAATGATTTTTTGGTAGAAAAGTTTATTAGAACAATATTACAAAATGTTCGAGATAATTGACACTGATAATAATCACCTTTGTACGTTAGACCGACCCAATTGCAAAACAGTATTTCTGTGGTGGTGACTACCTCCTATGACTCAATTTTCTATATCGTCGATGACGCGATAAAAGCTACTAACTCAAATTCAATATTTTTACTGGTTCCGAATTTATTACTTAGAATGTGCACTCAGGTCCCTCTACTAAATAGGACAATGAAGAAATAATCCTCCATAGGTTGATTTTTAATATTGGAACTCATGTGCATGTTCCACTGTCCTTCGGCAAAGTCTTTATATTCTACCAACACCCTCATATTGAACGTCAACGTCGTCATCCCCGTGTCATTGCTGTTGTCGTTCTCGTTGCCATCGCTGTTGTTGCTTGACTCATGCGAACATCAAGTTTCAGGTTACTATCGTCTGGCTTACCCTTAAGCTTCGTAGTACTCGGTTGCTCGCAGTTCGTGTAAGGTTGGTTTCTCTTTTCAAACGCGTGTCGCAGCTAAAAATAAAGTGGTCGCTATCGATTTTGTACAAAAAATCCAGAAATCACATAAGAAAATTGTGTGAAAAAAATAATAATTACCTGAAAAGAAAATAAAGTTTAAAGTGAAAACTATTACATTCAAATCAAACATAATTAATTAAATTTTATAAGAAAAGTGTTAACAAAGCGAAAAAATTTTAGCTGAATAAGAAAATTTTTATTTCAAACATCTAACTTGCCTTTATTGGAGCACTCATTGCTTGACTGTGTGTAAATTTGTACAACTACAACGTATATGTGTGTGCGTATGTACTACGTGTTTGCAATGGCCATGCCCTGCACACAAAATAATTGCTGCACCCCTCCTGTAATACGCCAATGTGCGCCTTTGGTTATTTGCTGATATTTTCATTGTTTCTAACATCGATTTTAATCTTCGTAATATTGACTACGACGGCATCAAAGGAATCTTTTTTGGAAATTTTAAATTTTGAAAATGTGCAGCAACAACAACAAGATCAACATCAATAGAAAAACTTAAGTGATCTGCGCAAAATTTTTTTACTTCAGTTCGTTACGTATAACTATCTTCAGTTTTCTGATTGGTAAAAAAAGAGAAAAACCCTCAATACGCAAAATTTTTATAAAACTAAATTCTTCATCATTTCTTGAATCGACAAAAATTCATTCAAAAATTTTTATTGTTATTAATTTTTTAAGCGCATTCTTTATATTCCTTAATTTAAATAAACAATTCCTAGTTTTGAATTTATGTTTGCATATTTTAAAAACGTATTTTTACTTAAATAAAAATTTTAATGGCAAAACAAGAAAGTACCCAAATTTGTTTTTAAAATTGAAAGGTTATTTGCATAATATTATTCGCTCTGACATTCATAAAACCTACGTAGCATACTTTCAGGTTACAAATTTGCGTCGAATAAAAAACATGCAATATGCTTGAATTTGTGTCCTATAGATTTATTGCATACTTTTAGGAGCGTTAGAACTCATGAAGTTTCCCCTTTCAACTTCTAAATTAAATCTTTCTCTCGCTTCTATAGAGTTTTAAACTAGTAGAATTAAAAAAATTACTAGAATCTATTTTCGCCTTTTGTAGCAATGCTTTGCATTCTTATCGGAGCTCTGGCGCTCAGGAAGGTACTCTAGTGTCGTTTTAATATTTCGTTCATACTTTTAGGCGCTCTTGAACTAACGAGTCAAGTTTCATATCAAAGTTGTTTTTAAAAGTTTTTATTACAATAATGGAAAATTAGAAAACAGTAATTTAAAAAATTTGCATATAATAAACTAAATTTGTCCGTGAAAAATCCTATGCTGCCTTCAAAAACCAAAAATAACGAAGTCGTTCGTTGATTTGAAAGGCTTTTCATACTTATAAACGCGCCGCAGCTCATGAAATATTCAGTATTCTCTTTTAGGGAGAAACCCAACGCTTCGTTTACTCAGTTTAGTAAAATTGCCTGGAAACACTCAAGTCTCTACAAACCTATAGCTTCGTACTAGAGAACAAATCAGTCGCACGATACTCTTGAACACTCACACAATTTACTCCAGATTTTGTACTCATACTCTGCGAGCATATAAAACTTGAATACACTCAAAGTATCGTTGTGAAAAGTAGCCAACATAAAAATTTATTGTTAAAGGTCATGACAATGGAAACAATGTAAAATAAAAAAGAAACAAGCACACACTATGACACAAAGGCTAACATAACTAGGCACTTATTCATTTAACATAGCTCGTATCCTTATAGCTGTCGCACATATTGAGGAAGGTTTTGTGTGTACGAAGCCTTAAATTCAATGTAAAATTATTTGTTGCGCCTTGAAGTATGCTATGTTATTAAAATAATAACATTTAATAGTTGTCATTTGATTTTTTCGCTCTTACAACTTATTCTTATTATGATTAGATGTTTAAAGGCCATTTGTTATTGTTATGGCAAACCTTGCAAAGTGACAGATCTTTTCTGAACCTTGAAATTCAAGTTTACTATGGACCACCATTGGTGGCTAATGAAAATGGTACTAAATAGTACTACTAATTTAATGTAATTTACATGTATGACTAGTTGAAGTTGTTCAAACGTAAAGCTGATTGTATAAGCAGCTGAAAGTGCAACTCAAAACAGCCTAAAAGTATGTTCTAACTTAAGCTATCTTACCATAACAGATTAGTTAACAGGAAGAAGTAACGCTATTTCGATGATCGAAAAGGAATGACTGAACGATTGCAAGAAATGAAAGAGCAAAAACGGAGGATAGGTTTACCCCTTACAGACCTCGTCTCCGATGCTTCCCCACCTTCGAATTTTACGCGGAGTTTTGAGCTTAGTAGTTGTTGTCTTTTGAAGTGGCTAAAACAATCTTTGCAGTTTCTGAGTGTTGCCCGAAAAGTGGAAATTCTTTGATGGACATGAATTCGTGTCGTTCGAAGTTAAACCCAACTCTCATAGAAATAGAATAAGCTTTGGTGTGCCTTTTCATTCCACTTCTAGTTTGCAGACTACTGTCAAGAGTTGCTCAGAATGAATGAAAGAGTTGATTATAATTAGCGTTGGAAATTACATTACGCCGAATCCGAACTCAGAACCTAGGAAGCTATACAGTGGCGTGGTCGTAGGTGATGTGGGAATGCCCGATTTTGTATTGGCTTAAACCTTCGTTAAGGATAAATATCGTCTAGTTTCCAGGGCATAGCAACAACTCGGGCAACTGTTACGCTGATCATCATCATCATCCCGCATGCATATTTATGAATCGTGCGTAGCTTCCTATAGTGATCCGAGCCCCACTGGTCCAGATTTTCTCTCCTTCCAAGTTTGATTTATGCTCTGTTGTGCGGTGCTTCTGAGTTGAGTTGGCCGATTGATTTCAAAAGTTGTTGAAGGGTCGGCTGTTATCTATATGCCAGCTTACTTATCTTTTGTAGGCACGATCTATTATCCACTAAAACAAGGGCTAATATTCGGTACATGTGAAACTTTTGTCCATCCCTACTTTTGTTGGGGGGAACTCTGTACGTTTACTATTGAGGCATCATCTGAGGAAAAAGTGTGCTCCACTGTTCAGCCAAAAATATTTATCATGAGCTCATAGGGTTGACTACAAAATTTCAAGGTCCTTAATGCCATGTTTGGATATAAAAAGTGCAATAAGCTTCCTCTCCAGAAGAGATGTTGATTCATCACTTTCTATGTTGATGCCTAGGGCTTCTGCTTTTGGCCAGATTTATATTCATTTTCCAGAGTGTCTACATTCCTTCAACACTATCGTTCTTTCAATTTTTCCAATTTTCTAGCATTTCATCAGTTATTTCTTTTAATCTTTTAATATTTATTTTCCTATATAATTAGTGCATATTAGGGATGTTACGGAAGTAAGGACCGACGTGAATCAATCTATAGAAAAATACTGTTAAAATGGTTTCTATTTCGAACAACTTTCTAATACAATTTTGCTATAACTTGAAAAATAGTTCAATGCGAAGTACCTTCGTTATAATTCCGATTCGAAACAGTCGGCACCGAATCAATCACAAGTCTACATAAATTGATTGTTTAAACATTTTAGAATCGGATTCAACATCGGAACATCTCCGTAACATCTCAAAATATGCTATTTTTTGTGGAAAATTTTATCATTTGGCCGTCGCTCATCTGGTCCATCGAAATATGCATGCGCTCACACATTTACTCGCCAAATATAATAGTGTTGATTAAAATAACGAAGTTCCATACCTAACCTAAAACTAAACAGAAAAATCCTGCGATTAAACTAAGCAAAAAAAATAATTTAAAAAATTTAAACAAAATATTTTGCGCATTTCGTGATTTTTTTTTGGAATAATGAAAAATAAGTGCGAATCTATAGAAAGAGTGTAGTTACTGTTATATGTATCATGCTTTCTCGTTCTAACTGAGAAATATTTTTTCACTAACTCACGATTTAACTCTACAAATTCATTGTTAACTTTTACTCTCAATTTTCACACGCTCGCGAAAGTAACTCTCCCCTTGCTCTCTCTTGTTTTGCCCGCTGAGTGTTTTCTGAGTTGAAGAGCATAATAAACACAAATACATTAACGTGCAGGAAAACGAATATCCGATTATGCTTCGGCAATATTTGTTATTTGTGTAGTTTCAGTTGCAAATCTCTGTAGTGGTTTTGGTCTTACGGTCAATGGATGCAACTGACGCTTAATGAAAGAGAAAAAATTAAATATGTGAGAAAGTTTAAAGTGTGAAAGATTAAATGTAAAGTGCAAAAGTAAATTGATAAAAGTTAAAACGTAATAAAATCAACTTTAATTGCCATATGTTTGAAGAATTCTGGATGCCAAACTAAATTCGCATTTGGAATTTTTTTTTCTCAAACCATAACCATCGTTATTGTTAATTAAAAGCCGAGGAAGTAATGAGTGAAGTTGAAAATTAGTTTCCCCATCGAAATCGTACCAGAAAGATGTAACCAAAAACAAAAAAATAAAAAAGAGTTTGGCCGAATAACATAACTAAAAAAATAATAGTTAATTTAAGAAAATCCAGTTCAGCATGAAATGTGCAAAATATTTTATTAGTCAAGAAAAAAGTTGTCGTTTTGTTCAAAACCAATTAAATATAAAAAATAATTTATTAATAAAATTTTTTTTAAACATCTTCAGCCTCTTTAGTGCAGAAAATTTAATATTTTTCGTTCGTACATCTCACGACAGTTTTGGGCAACTGTTTAAACTACTTCGAAATATAGAAACAAAAATTTCGAGTAAAAAAAAACATAAATAAACGAAAAGTGAATTAAATTATTAAATTTAGCAAATTTGTGCAAAAATATATATAAAAAATCGACAACCTTAATTCAATACAAAATGGATTAACTAAATTTCGCAACTTTGAACCAGTTGAAACTTAGAGGTTTTAAGGTAAATTAAATGAAAATTTGAGTCTAAATATTAAACCCTGTCGTTCTACCCTTTCTACTCTTCTCACTAACTAGAGCAAAGAGCCAAAGTTTTGAAAACTATTCAATGACTTTGTTTTTATATGATTAATAGCAAGTTTAAACTTTTCTTTTGTTATTTTGTAAACGAGGAATGTCCTTTTGCTAATTGTATGATAATATTAAGCAGTTTTTAATTTAGTAAATATTTTGAGAAAAATTGAAGCAACGCGGCAACAGGAGACACAAGGCTTCAGCTATTTAGATTAAACCTAATAAATCTCTTCAAAAGCGCAACAGGATATGTTACCAAGATATGGCTTTGCTCATGTCTGTTTGTGCGGTTTGAAGTCCTACCCACGAGAGAAAAAGCGTTGCTTCAATTTTTTCCAAAATATATATTTTTATGCTCAGCGTGCTTTGCAGACAAAGTATATTAACTTTGATTGGATAACGGTTGGTTGTACAGGTATAAAGAATCGAGATAGATATAGACTTCCATATATCAAAATCATCAGTATCGAAAAAAAAATGTTATTGAGCCATGTCCGTCCGTCCGTCTGTCCGTTAACATGATAACTTGAGTAAATTTTGTGGTATCTTGATGAAATTTGGTATGTAGATTCCTGGGCACTCATCTCAGATCGCTATTTAAATGAACGATATCGGATTATAACCACGCCCACTTTTTCGATGTCGAAAATTTCGAAAAACGGAAAAAGTGCGATAATTCATTACCAAAGAGGGATAAAGCGATGAAACTTGGTAGGTTGGTTGACCTTATGACGCAGAATAGAAAATTAGTAAAAAATTGGACAGTGGGCGTGGCACCGCCCACTTTTAAAAGAAGGTAATTTCAAAGTTTTGCAAGCTGTAATTTGGCAGTCGTTGAAGATATCATGATGAAATTTGGCAAGAGCGTTACTCCTATTACTATATGTGCGCTAAATAGAATACCTTCAATGCCATAAGTCGAACAAAAATTTACCAATCCTTGTGAAATTTGGTAGGGTCATAGGTTCTATGACAATAACTGATCTCTGTGAAAATGGGCGAAATCGGTTGAAGCCACGCCCATTTTCTATACACAGTCGACCGTCTGTCCTTTCACTCGGCCGTTAACAGGATAACTTGAGCAAAAATCGATATATCTTTGCTAAACTTAGTTCACGTACTTATCTGAACTCACTTTATCTTAGTATAAAAAATGGCCGAAATCCGACTATGACCACGCCCACTTTTTCGATATCGAAAATTACGAAAAATGGAAAAAATGCCATAATTCCATACCAAATACGAAAAAAGGATGAAACATGGTAATTGGATTGGTTTATGGACGCAAAATATAACTTTAGAAAAAACTTTGTAAAATGGGTGTGACACCTACCATATTAAGTAGAAGAAAATGAAAAAGTTCTGCAGGGCGAAATCAAAAGCCCTTGGAATCTTGGCAGGAATACTGTTCGTAGTATGACATATATAAATAAATTAGCGGTATCCGACAGAAGATGTTCTGGGTCACCCTGGTCCACATTTTGGTCGATATCTCGAAAACGCCTTCACATATACAACTAAGGGCTACTCCCTTTTAAAACCCACAAAACACATTCTAGAGTCACCCCTGGTCCACCCTTATTGCGATATCCCGAAAAGGCGTCCACCTATATAACTAAGGCCCACTACGTTTTAAATAATCATTAATACCTTTCATTTGATACACATGTCATACAAACATATTCCAGGGTTACCCTAGGTTCATTTTGCTAAATGGTGATTTTCCCTTATTTTGTCTCCAAAGCTCTCAGCTGAGCATGTAATGTTCGGTTATACCCGAACTTAGCCTTCCTTACTTGTTCTAAATTTTGGACTGCGCCAATCGATAATAAAGGCATTACAAGCCGATTAACTACTTCTGGAAGTATTAGAAACCTGAACTAAATATCGCATACTTTTAGGCGCGTTATGTGCACGATCTTACTCAAACTAAAATCTGTAGTATGAAGCCTATAAGTATGCTATTCTTTACAGGGACATGGAATGGTACATCTAACAGTTGAGAATGCTGAGTTAGGAGATTTAATATTTTTTTAGCTTTCTTGAAAATAATAAATAATTTAAAGTTTTACTCCATACACATGAAAACATTCATTTCATAAAGTTAACTGTAAAAAAACTAACTTTAATTTCTTTTACCATTCATGAATACATAGTCCTTTTCTATGTGGATAACTAATTTAATGCCATTATCTTACATTTCCATTATATACTACTAATACATACATACATATATAGTTGAGTAGGCAAACTTCATCGTAAGACAATAAACATTTCATTCATTGATTAGAAAGCGAACAAAAGTGACAGAATAATAACAACAATAGAAGTACTTGTATAACAGTAAATGTGAATGTAACATACTCTGTTTTCCAGATGATGTGTACACTTGTATGTATATATATTACACAATACGTATTACAAAAGCAAATAGATACTCACTTAGTTAAGGAAAGAATTGCTATATGTGTGGAACTCATATTATTTAAGTATCTATGTGGTAGTGTATAAAATACAATACATTAACATTACAGAAAGCGATAGCGCTCTGTCTAAACATTAAAACAATATGAGTACTACGTTGATAAAAGTACAATAACAACGCAAGTACGTCAACAACCCGAACAATAAGAGAGCGATAAAACTACTGCCAAAGGTAGAACTAAGCATATGTTTATGTGTGTATGAGTTCGTCGAGATTTTCTATGAGTCATAGCTAAGAAAAATAAAATCCCTACACAGTGCAGAGCCTCTACAGCGATTTTATATGTATGGATGATCGCAATTGAATCAAAAAGGTTAAAACTGTAAGGTTAAAACACCTTGTGGAACTATACGACAGTGATTATTAAAGTCATGCGAAATTTTTAATCAGTCGCTGACAGGCCGCAAGTTCTTACTTTACTAATGTAAGATCGTATAATATTAGCACGACTAACTCTTGATGTCCTTTTAGGCAGAAAACGAGTCTAAACATAATGAATATACAATTTTTTGCATTTTTCTTCTTCAAAACAATTTTACTATACAAATAAAGTACGACGTCTCAGTAGATTTGTATCCCAAGAGTTAGAGTATCATAGACTGATATTCGAAAGCTTTCTAACAATGTGTGTCGGCAATAACATTACGCTGCCATCTATAGAAAAAGGCTGTAAAACGCACTTACTGCCTTTTGGCGAGTTTTCATGCCAATAAATGTCTACGATAACAACAACAACATAACAATTTACTCAACAACTAAATAAACATTCTTTTAAACTTCACAATTGAAGATAAAACAACATTATTACTTGAAAAATCTTAAGTTACTTAAGTAAAAATTAAATTTTCTCTTGCTTGGCTTGCACTGATATGAATGTTGGAGATTCGAGTTCAACGCTCAGCTCCCGAAAAGCTAGCTGATGAAGAAGTGAAATTCAGAAACATGTTCTGGTAACCATCGCCGTTTGTAAACTTAAAATTTTTCTCTAATATCAATTACAAATTTTCTCCGATTTACTATGGACAGCAGTATGGCCTTAGTACACTTTTTCGAAGAGCTACACTGATACAAATAAAAGCCAAACTCTGCACGATTTAAGACTTTTGGTGTTGAAGTTCTCGAAATTTTTCATAAAATATACAAAAATCTTGATGTACTGAAACATTTTTATGCTATGAGGATAGAGCTTTAGAATTTCGCGAAATATTAATCTAACAGCACTCTGACTAATTACTACAACAAAGCCCGAAGCCACCTGGCTCCGTTTGAAAATTCCTAGGCATCTCAGATCTTTTTTCGCCTTATCCTCACTAAGGCTCCCTTCTTTATCTGACAGACAACCATCCCATTTTCATTAATTTGCAACACATGGCCTAGCCAACGTAGCCGCTAGGTTTTGATTAATTGAGTCTTCTTTTACACGCACCTTCGCCGATGCCATATCTTGATCGCTGTTCAGTCAACAACGTTAAAATTGATAAGCATCGTTAAGAATGAAATGGCTCCTGTCGTTGTAATAGCAAAGGAGGGTTTTGCCACTCTAGAGCTTATGAAACATAACACTTGCCTAACAAGATGTAAACGGGTACAGTAATGTAGAGCCCCTTAAGGTTTGTCTATATTGAGCTAACTATATAGTACGCTGTATATTGTTACTCTCCATGCTTTACGAATAGGTTAAGTATACAAAGGGCCTCATGCCTAAAAGTTAGTTGTTCCCTTAAGACTCGAATAAATTAGTAATAGATGTGTATTTTGTTTTTGTAGCTCACACAAATAAGCGATCTTTTACTTAAAAAGTCCAGTCCGAGCAAATGTTCGAGTTTTATGCATAATACCCAACATAAAATAAATGATGAGCACCTACCAGCCCATTGCCGATGCTAGGTTAGGTTAGGTTAGGTGGTAGCTGCCCTGATAAGGATAGCTCACTTGGACAACACGAAGGTCCGTTGCGATATCACACTCGAGGCCCAGCTATTGAGGAGCAATCCACAGGTGGCCAGCGGAATCCCGAAATTTGCCGACGCTGCATGCAAAACTTACAAAACCTTTGAAAACTGTGGAATGTTACTTCCACAATATTAAGCAATACCTCGAATGTTAATATTTGCCTGATTCCCTAGCCAAAGATTCACTTAAGTAAAATACTTCCTCCATATTTAGTATCACAAAATATCACACTTACAAACACGTATTTACTCAAAATTACAATAAAGAAGATAAAAAAATAAAACGGAAATTCAATTACAAATAAAGTATTCAATAAAGAAGGAAAAATACCAAATTTACTGCCATTTCATATGAATCATGAGTCAGCAAGGAACAAACAGCAAACCGGGCGGCAAATAAGTTCCAACAAAATGGCGTTCAATGGCGGTCGCCAAATGATGACACAAACAAATAACAAATAAAAACTAACCATAATATTTGTTGTTTTTTTTTACTTCTTTATTAAAAGTTTATGAGAGTCGCAATGTTCACTGATGATTGGCGCTAAATAACGAAGTAAAGCTTTAGCATGCATTTGTATGTGTATTTGTGTTTGTGTATGTGTGTGTTTCAGTGGTTGGTTTATAACATATTTTACTTTTATATTGAGTGCTTTCATGTTTGCAGTTGGCGGCAATCGCATGTGGCGCTGCCGAGTCTCTGTGACATTAAACATTTGCTGTCCCGCCTTATTTGGCTATAAAAACGAAGATGAGTACTTGGCTACTACCTCAATAAAAAAGAGAAAGAGCAACAACACGAATGATGTTAAATTTGTAAAGTAGTAGAATTTTAAGAAAACCAAAGCCATTTTGAATTAAAAATATAGAAGGAGGGCTCTGGGGCGAAAACGCCCTAGTTTTAAAGAGTATCTGGATTTTTTACCCCCCAAACTGAAATTATGTTGAGGAACCCTCCAACTCAGAAACTTGTGGAGTAATGTTTTATAACAACTAAATATGCAATGAATTTATGAAGATTTTGGCAAGCTATTCTAAGTCACCCTAGAATATTGCGAAAAAAAATTTCAGAAAGTACAAGTTCCAAATAAAAAAAAATAAATAAACTTCTCAACATCATTTGTTCATCGATCCCTTATTTTTGTACACCTATGAAACATTTAAATTTTATTTGTGACATTATACGTTATTATCCTTTTCCCGGCATTAACACGCGTCTGTGTACCTTTACTGCAGCTCCCCTTCTTCTGTGTTGGGTCATAGCTCCACACGAGCAGATTTCTTCGTCTCACACACGAATTAATATCCTAAGTAACTGCCTTTTCAGTGCAGTTATTGTGATAGCCACCCAAATACCCTCCAATGATTTTGTGGATGAGATTGCCACTTGGATGTGGGATAATCTCATTTCCTTGAATATTTCGTTTAAAAACTTGCATGAAACCTTTTATTTGTTCCTTCGTTAAAAAAACTGAAGTTTAAATAAATAAGTGAAATCTGCTGACAGTAAGCAACTAATCGAAATTTCTAATTGAAAAAACTTGTTTCTAAAATTTTGATGTTGTTTTGCCCGGAGCGTGAACCCAGGATCTTCGGTGTGAATGGCGGAGCACGCTGCTATACAACACAGCGACCGCCAATGCACTGTTTACGATATAGAAAGCAACCCTCAACCTGGCAGATCACTGTAGAAGAATGAGTAGCCGCCAACTACAAATAGAGGAACTAGAAAAGGCCTGCTGAGCTGCAGCCAGGTAGCGGGTAAGGCAATAATCGCACAAGAAACATCGTCCACGGAGAGAAAGAAGCATTAGAAATAATGCGCTCAAGCAGGACTGTATATCTTTACATCAAAACAAATTTTGGGAATACTGCGGTTTTTTTTTCATTTTTACCACCAGCTATCATATTTACCAAAAGCCTAGAACTGCTGAGGAAATATGAAGAAATCAAAACTATCCTCAAGGGAACTAAATTCACTTAAAAACCCTTTTTGGCTGAGAGCTATACATGGGGAGATTTACCTGATTATGTCACTCGGAACGACCAACTTTTCGATCCTCACACTGTCTTCCTGATTAATTATCTATTGATATGACCGCACAAGCAGCGATATCTGAGCTTTGTAGCCGTCCCGGCTTACTGTGTTCCAATTACTAGCTGCTGACAACGTGTTGAGAGATAGAGCCGCCAGGCGATGTGGATAGAGCCTAAAACTAGCCGCGGTTTTGTTAAAACTGGCCATCGTTGCCCCTCGGATAGTCGAATCATCTTGTGTCCACGCCCCCTGACCGATGCATTACAAAGTCGTTGCGATTCAGAAAGTAAAAGTTTTGCTTAAATTTTTGGTAAAACTCGTAACCACCAGGACCCTATTTTCGCCTACACACAGCTTGAAGTCGCTTGCTAGAACATGGCGCGGTATGCGATCCCGCATACAATTGCGATCTCATTGGTGCAGTGTCTGGCCATATTTATCAAGTAACGGGTATTGCTAAGCTCTGTATGCTGGCAAGACACCTTAATATGCCACCTTCACAGGATAGACTCATTTGGCGTGCAGGCTCTCCTAAAATGGCAAACCGCATTTATCGTTTAAGAAAATTTAGGCAGAATACGCGTTTTGATTTTTATTGATAAAGGCGTGAGGTGTCTCTTCCGCTCTATAACTTAGCTAATCATTTTATTATCCTCTTACAATATTTGTCCTCAAAAGTGTGGAGAAAAAACGATTTTCATTTGAATTTCGTTCTAAAACCCTCCATTTCGAAATAAATCCCGAAAGTATTTTGCTGTGTCCCCTCGAAAATGCATACTTATCCCATATTTGAATTTACATATTTGTACATTTATCCATAAAAAGTTTAAAATTATGACCTCTGTCAAAGTATTTTAAATTATGAACGTTCATTCATATTTGTTCGCTAGCAAATCTCTTTGGAGGCGCCGACCATATCACGCCATCACTTAAATTGAAACAAATTTGCTTAAATTAAAATTTTCAACAACAACAACAGCAAAAAGCAAAACAAAAAATCAACCCCAACCGTATTCATTCTATTCACTGAAATATCGTCAATGCGAACACAAACCAAACAAAAGGCTGCGCAACGTCACACACAAATTTTCCTGCCACAAAGAGCCAACAACTTCAGCTATGTTGCTTTTGTTTTATACAACAACAAATTGCTGGGCTTGCGCTTCCTTTTTCTGTTTTCGTACTTTGTTGTTGAAAATTACAATTAATGAAATTTTAAATGTAAATAATGAGCATACCTGGGACAACAACTGCGCGCTTACAGGTGTGCGCTGTTCGGTATATGTAGATGTGAATGTTGCTCATACGCCATGGTGGTCCACACTGTCATTCGAAAGGCAGTCAACCAACTAAAGTGAAGTACTACGCTGACATAAACAGACTTTTTGTGAGCGAAAAGCAAAATAGACGAAGGGCGGAAAAGTTCCTTTTGCTAATTTTCAAGCGAATTTATGTAAGCGTTAATGTTTACGCATATAATCAAGGCTGTATGCATGCACATGTGTGTGTGTGTGTGCATGTAAATGAATGTTCTTTTGCGTAGTTCTGGTGGCGTTGGTTGCTTGGTTGTTATTATTAAAACATTGCTACTTTTACGATAACTTTTTTGCTATTTAATACAGGCAAGGAAAATATGTTAATGTTTGTGATTCAGGGAATGTGAAGTCTGAACTGAGCTGCGGTTCAACTGTCGCTTAAGCTACGACCGGGCTAGGCAATTGAAGTCTAACGTTTTTTTTTGTGTAATTAATGACAGTTGCGAGCACGAAAATAGCAATAAAAATGTTGGCAAATTTTATACACTAATTTCTTCTTTTATTTATTTTCGTTAAATTTGGACGTATAGAAAAAATTCTAAAACAAACTTGGAAAAAAGATTTTTAAGAAGAAGTGCGAAGTTGAGAGACTTTTATTTTGCACTTTGCTATAGTAACATGGTTCTAAATTCTGAAAATTCTTAATGAAAAATTCGAAGCTTCATACTCACTTTCAAACACCCCTCCAATTTTCGATTTTTTTCTAAAATTAACGAAAATGAAAAGAGAAGAAATTAGTTTATAAAATTTGCTAAGAATTTTCACTGCTATTTTTGTATTCGTAGCTGTACACTTCTAGAATGTATTCACTCTAGCTCGATGTGGCAACTTTTGCTTTGACTGTGGTCTTCATCGGTTAGAAAATGAATTGCAATTCTTATGAACGTAGTCCTGCAGTTCTTTTCCGTGCAAAAGCTTACTTCATTTACTACTTACGGATCCTTATGTGCATATTCCTCAGTCCTCTGAAGCTATAAGCTCTAAAGTGGATACATTGCA
>JARSSU010025784.1:0-62500 GCA_029619165.1 Eurosta solidaginis | reverse complement strand
AAATTGCGCAAAGTTTCTTATCTGAACAATCGGTTGTATGAGATATATACTATATATACAACCGATCTCTATGATTTTTTCAGACAACAATATATGCTATATACTTAAGCATTTGGTGAAAGTTGAAGCTTCTAGCTGTTAAAATGGGATAGAAATTGCGAAAGTTTCTTATCTGAACAATCGGTTGTATGAGATATATACTATATACACAACCGATCTCTATGATTTTTTAGACAACAATATATGCTATATACGTAAGCAATCGGTGAAATTTGAAGCTTATAGCTGTTAAAATGGGGTAGAAATTGCGAAAAGTTTCTTATCTGAACAATCGGTTGTATGATATATATACTATATATACAACCGATCTCTATGATTTTTTCAGACAACAATATATGCTATATACGTAAGCAATCGGTGAAATTTGAAGCTTATAGCTGTTAAAAATGGGGTAGAAATTGCGAAAAGTTTCTTATCTGAACAATCGGTTGTATGAGATATATACTATATATACAACCGATCTCTATGATTTTTTCAGACAACAATATATGCTATATGCGTAAGTATTCGGTGAAATTTTGAAGCTTCTAGCTGTTAAAATGGGGCCAAAATTTGCGAAAATATATATATATATATATATACTATATATATATACTATATATACCACCGATCTTTATGATTTTTCAGACAACAATATATGCTATATACCTAAGCATTCGTTGAAATTTGAAGCCTCTAGCTCTTAAAATGGGGCAGTAATTACGAAAAGTTCCTTATCTGAACAAATCGGTTGTGGGTGATATATACTATATATACGACCGATCTCATCAATTTTTTCAGGCAACAATATGTGCAATATACGAAAGTATATGGTGAAGTTTGAAGCTTCAGTCTGTTAAATTGGGTAAGATATTACAAAAATCCTCTTTTTCTGAAAAATCGGTTGTATGGAGGATATATGCTATAGTGGTCCGATCCGTCGGTTCCGACAAATGTCTAATCGGACACCCAAATACATCCGCTCACCAAATTTTATCAAGATATCTCAAAATTGAGGGACTAGTTTGCATACAAACAGACAGACGGACAGACGGATAGACGGACAGACGGACATGGCTAAATCACTCAGCTCTTCAACCTGATTATTTCGGTATACTTAATGGTGGGTCTATCTATTTTCCTTTAAGACTTACAATTTTCGGTTTCGTGACGAAATTAATATACCATTCATTTTCATGAAAGATATAAAAACGTACATTTTACTATGAACTTTGTTAAGCGCCAAATACACGACACGAACATTTCCGCGAACATTTCCGCGAACATTTCCGTTATGTCATGTTTCTGCGACCTTTTCTGTCGTGTATGGTGGTGTTTGCCAGTTCGCGCAAATGTTCGCTAAAAATCAAAATATTTTAATTTTTGGCGAACATTTGCGCGAACTGTTCGTGCGTGTATGGCGAAATAGCTCATAATCGTAGTAATTTCTGAACCGAACAGACGTGCGCGGAAAAGTAAAATGGACAATAAAAAATTTTCTGAGTGAATTTATTGAAATGTATAAATCTTTGCCATCATTGTGGCAAGTAAAAAGCAAAGATTATTGTAACAGAATTAAAAAGAATAAGATTATGCGACTTTAATCGAAAAATTAAAAGAAGTAGATCCTGATGCCACAAAGGATACAGTTATAAAAAAAATAAGTAGTTTGCGGGCGCAATACCGGCGTGAATAAAAAAAAGAGAGATAATTTGAAGTCTGGTGCTGGTGCTGAGGATGAATATGTTCCTACTCTTTGGCGCTATGATTTGCTATGCTTTTTGAAAGATCAAGAAAAACCTTTGGCAGGCGTTACCACAATGCAGGATGAAAATACAAACACATTTGAGGTAGAAAAAAAGTCAAGATTTTATTGTTTCTTTTTTTTGTGAACACAAACATTCATTTTGTTTTTATTCCGTAAGTGATTCACTTTATTATATTTAATATATTGTTCTGCCACGGAACTGCTCCCACTGTATTAAAATAATTACAATATTTTTCTCGAGTAGTTTTTGCTAAATTGATGCATTCTTTGCACTTGAAGCTTGAAGAGCTGTAAGTCCATGGTCATTATGCCAATCCTCATTTTGCCTCCGTAAAAAGTTATGCAAGTAGCAACAGGTTAACACAACTTTCGTGACTTTTCTGGTGATAAATTTATAGTTTGTAGGAGAATTCTAAATCTTGATGCTAAAATGCCACAACAGTTTTCAACAATTCTTCTCGCCCGAGAAAGCCTGTAGTTAAAAATTATTTCTTCTTCCTTGAGTGTGTTGTGGCTAAACGGCTTTATGATATTTTCTAACAGGGGAAAAGCATCGTCAGCTACGAATACAAATGGTAGTTTTTCTTCGCAGTTGGAAGCGGCTGAGGGTCAGGAATTTTCAATGTTTTATTTTTTAGAGATGAAAAAAATTTTGTTTCGCTAAAAAGACCGGCATCAGACGCTCTTCCATTTGTGCTAACATCCACCATCAAAAATTCGTAATTAGCATTAACCACTGCCATTAAAATGATGGAAAATTTTTTTTATAATTATAATAAAAAGATCCAGATCCAGGTGGCTTTGTTATATTGACGTGTTTTCCATCAATTGCGCCTATACAATTTGGGAAGTTCCAGCGTCGTCAAAATTTTTCGCTTCTACCTTCCAATCTTTTTCTGTTTGTGGAAGCTGAAAAGTAATGAAAAACTTATAAATCTTTCTTTTTAGGAATTCACTTTTCGACCAAGCAAAAGAAAAGTTTCTGAAGAAGATACACTTATTAAAATTGCATGCGAGAGACTTGCCAACAGCCGCGAACCCACAGAAGGTGACTCCTTGGCTCAATAGTGGGCTTCGCAATATAGTGAAATGGAGGCCTCCCAGAAAACGGTTGCGCGAAAAATCATATCAGATGTTTTATTTCAAGGTTGCTTGGGAGCATTCGAATTTAGACACGCGATTCAAATCCAAAATGTTTTTAACCCAAGTCAAATATTAACACCGCAATACCCAATGCGCACGTCTACGCAACTTAACTACGCGGTGCCCCAACACATGCAGCATTATACAATAGCAGTTCCGACTCCTTTAAGTAGCGGCTCGTCCATAAACAGTAGTAGAATGTTACCTCAAGTCACACAAAACGTACGAATCGTTGAAGATACATCATCCAATAATTCGAGCTAGGTAGAAAACTTACAAAATTTCTTTGCATCGCTTGAAACGGACGAATAATTTATTTTTATTTTTACTTCAAAAAAACAATAATTTTCAGACACACATATGTACACATGAAACTTTTCTTGTTTAGTCGTCAACAAATAATTTAATCAATAAATAATTACCTTAATAAAATCTTTCAATTGACTTATTATGGCATCACAAGTCTCTGTAACTATTTTCTCAATCGTTTGGGGCGCAATTGCTGTCAAAAAATTTAAGTCTTCAAAGCTATTGCCACTAGCTAGAAAGCGCAAAGTTAAAGCAAGGCGGTGATGAGGGGGAATCGCTTCTCTCATTATTGTATCCCGTTTCGTTATGAGTGACAAATTTTTTGTAAAAGTTGGTCAAATGTTGCCTTGCTCATACGAACGTAATTTTTAAAATCATTTTGTGACGTGAATTCCAGTTCTTTAATAAGCTCACATTGTCCAAGAAGTGCTCGTTTTTTAAACCATTCTTTGCACCAAATTCTTTTTTTGCGATCTTCTCTCTTTTTTACGCTTAATTGCCACAGCGAGCAATATTGCTGCAGCACACTTGTTGTCCGTATTCATCGCTGTCTGAAAGAGAACTAATGTTCGGCCAAAAGTTCGTATGGTGTATGGCCAAAGCTGCGAACAAGATTGCGGAATGTTCGCGGAAATTTTCGTGTCGTGTATTTGGCGCTTAAGAATTTTTCAATATTCAGAGCCACCAACTTGTTAGGAATTCATCTAAAATAAACACAAATCTGACATAATATATGTAATTTTATTTATTCAGGTGTTATTTGTGTTACCGCTGGTAATTCTGACGCTAGAAAAAGGAATAAGAAATGGGAATACAGTACTCGATATTTAGAAAAAAACATCGATAATCGCACCGTGAACCTAGTACCTAGAACCTAGTAAAGTATTTATATCGATACTTTTGGAGCTCTATGAAGCATACCGCATACGGTGAACAGTAGAGCTTGTAAATTGCCTATTTATTTTTACAACGAAGTACAGATAATTATTTAACTTATACAAGTTTTTTGAATCTCAAGTGCACGTTGGCTTATTAGGAACATGTTTATAGTTTTTTTTGGTAACAGACGCTACATAAAGATAAGGGTAGGATCAATTTTTCAAAGTTTCTTATAATTTTTTTCAATGTTAAAGTAAAGTCTATAAAAATTTTATATAAAAGCAAATATGCAGATCTGAGTTGAACAGTGCAACTATTTAAAGAAAGGACGTTTGAGATGCTGAATTATGAATATATATCTGCTCAAACAATAATTTTCGAGAAAGGTTCAACAAAATCTGAGCCATCATGTTAGGTGTACCTTGCATTACTTAGAATTTCGAGTTAACTTGTAAAAAGCTAATATAATATGTACTAAAAACTTATCAATGACACGATAGTGACCGTTGAAGTAAAAGGTTTGGTTGTAATCTACAATTTTGTTTACAGAAACCCAAAATCTATATTCATAATTAATTTTCAAGAAAAAAAGCTTTCAGTTTATCAAATTTATTTCACTAAAAAACTCAAAATCCTTTTTTCAAAAACGTTATTCAGTATTAAACTATGCAACTTGCAATTGACCTTAACCGTTGCTGAGAAATTTGATTTTCTAGCAGCCTTTTCCAATTTACACCATAGTGCGGCAACGGGCTCTTCTTGAACAATGTGCTCTTGCAATTTGCGTGCCTCCTAATAGTTTCTCGGTTCGGATAGAACTGGGTTCGCTGCAGTCGTTCCAATAACGCTTGTGCATTTTGGCAGCATTAAAGATAAAATTTTTCTTTGATTCTCTAACATAGCAAAGAAAATGTTAATTCCAAAATGGCAGTCAATCGAGACACCGTGGAATATGTCGACCATATTGAACATCCACGTCGATGGCACCACGCTACCGACTGTCTTACACCCCAAAATCTTGGGCGTGACGTTCGATCAGGATCTACATTTTGGAGAGCATGCAGACGCAATTGTACCGATAATCCAGAGCCGTAATAAAATCCTCAAATCTCTTGCTGGCAATACTTCGGGCAAAGATAAAGAAACGCTCATTACCACTTACAAAGCAATTGGCCAGCCGATTGCGTGCTACGCGTCCCCGATATGGTCGCCAAACCTAAACACTACTCACTGGAAGAACGGCTGTCTTCTTATGTCCCCAGAATACCATAATAATACCCTAATGACGCGAGAATAGCCCCTCAGGGAGAGAAATGAAATGCTAAATAAACAGTTTTCGTTGAATACCCAGAAACCTGGGCATCCCAACAGACATATGATTGATGAGGTTATACCGCCCAGGGGCTTAAGGGGTCATCTCCGTAAGCATTATGAGGAAATACAGCACCTGAGAACGCAGCCGTATGAAGCTAAAAAGCACAAGCTGGTCCTCAGTGAAATCCACAAATAGGCGTCGGATCTCTATGCCAGGAATTGCCCCGGTGAATCCAGTACTTAAAGAACAATACCCAAAACTAGCAGAGGAGGAACGCACTCTCCCTAGGGAAACGCCCTTCATACTAGCTTAACTTCGATCTGGATACTGTAATAGGTTAAACTCTTACCTATCCCCGACATACAAAATGTGTCCCACACGACACCAACCATCTTTTCCACTGTATGGTGGAACCAACGCTTCTAACACCCCTCTCATTATGGTCCACCCCTGTTGAAACAGCAAGTTTCCTTGGACTCCCGTTAGAGGACATTGATGACAATTTGTGATTGGTCGCAACTATTGCATGGGGCGAAGCACTGCTAAAACAACAACAACAACATCATTGAAATTTTTAACTTGTCATTAGAAGGCCGTGTTCGGAATGTCGTCCATAAAAATGTATGAGCTCGAGAAAAATCGTTCAATGTATCCTTAAGCCGACGAATTCTTGATTCTTACATATGTATGTCAGTGCGGCTTTTCTCCTAAAATAGAAATTTTAATTTTATTTCGTTAGCGATTCTCTCAGGTACTTCGAAAATTTTATTAATTATTTGTGTTTCTTGCATGAGTGTCAAGAATATTTAAGGTTGCTTCAGACTTTTTATATCTAGATTTAGTAGTTTTGTTTCATGTTTTTCCTGCGAGTTTCAGTACAAAACTTGGAATCTTGCAAGAGATTTTTGAGTAGCTTTCGCTGAAGACAGGGTCGTGAGACTTTGAAGGAAAAAAATTAATCTGGACTTGGAAATCTTTGTGAGCAATTTTTAAGTAGCGTCCCGGTGTACTAGAGGGTTGAAACTTTGACTGAATGAGAGTGAAATGGCAGTCCTTGGTCGGGAAAAATCCCGAGTCGCTCCGACACATAGAACCGGCGGCCTTGGGAAGCGACAATTTCTGATCGGTCGCACCTATTGGATGGGGCGAAGCACTGCTAATGCTTCAAAATCCTTGCCGTGCAAACTTTGCCATATTTGTTACAATACACTAAAGTCTCGTTTTCATTACATATTACATATTACAGCTCACTGTCAAACAAAATTGCATCCAAGTGAAAACGACCAAGTTTCAGTTTGCCAGCGCAGTTGGCAACGTTTGACACACAAAAGAGATTTTCCAACATGCTGGCAAATCACAAGAATCACATTATTATACAAGAATTGAATGGGCTACAAAACTTCATATTCGAAAAAATTCTGAAAATTGTTATGCAAATTTTGAAAAAAGAAATTTAGTTGCATCTAAGTAGACTTTTGTGGAAACACTGTATACAGTGAACTGAAGTAAACTGGGACAAAACTTAAAATGGTTTCATTCGTAACATATGTACCTACATTTTTGTATATTTTCATTTAAAATATAGTGAAATTTTTTTTCGTCGAGGGTGTTAAGCAATTTCTTTCATACAACACAAAAAAATAAATAAAGTTTTTACGAAAATTATTAAATACACATAAATTACTATGTTAACATTTTCCATTTTGTCCAAATGAAATGTGTGTTTTTATTTTTATTTATTTCAAGCCAAATGAAATGTATCTTATTTATCTTAATATATACATACCTATTTACCACCCCTGTGAATAGCGTAAATGTAAAAAGCAAAGACTTAAACAGTACAAAATGTTATTTAAAAAAATGTATATTAAACTGACACCTTTATTGATGTTAATGACAAGCAAAGACTGAATTTAAAAAAAATGTTAGTACGCAAGCCATTTTTTGTTTGTTCAAAGACTTAAAAACTACATTAAAAAATGTATATTAAACTGAACAGCTTTATTGAATTTAATAATAAGCAAAGACTGAATCAAAAAAAAATTGAATACGCAAGCCACTTTTTATTTGAACATATCGCTCGCTTCATAAAAAATTGATGTAATCCAAAATTTAAATTTTTTGAGATTTTATGATACCCCGAAACAGCCTGCTGGTGCGATTATACTCAGAGATTAGAATACTCCAAAGTTCAAAAATGGCGGTCATAGCTATCTTTGAATCTCATTTTTATAATGGAGCTTTATGAAAAAATAAAACATTGTTTGCGTTTTCCCAAAAAATATAATTACAAATAATTTCTATCCTATTTTTTCAACCGTCAATAACTTTTGACCGATTCTCATGATTTTTCTTTGAAATTTTCGTTATTACCTTTACTTTTATATAAATTTATAAACAATTGCATAGTTTAAAAAAAAATTTTAGTATTTAGTAAAAAGTATGACTTTTTTTCAAGAATTAATTTCTCAAAAAGGGTTATTTCTTTTTGTTTAAACTTTTTCTGTATCGAGTGAGTAGTTTATATTTCAACTTGGGTAAATATCCATTGGCCAAAGCTCGTTGTTTTCGAAATATGAATTTTTGAATATTAATCTTTTTTCCCATATATTAATGCATTACATATCAGCATACAAGGCGATCAATGCCAAATGCTTAGAATTAATTAAAATATCATATTTATTATTGAAAACAATCATTTGTTGTTATTTTTCAGAATTAAAGTGATTTTGTAACACGACATGGCAAAAGCTCTTGTGACGGTATTGGAGGTTTAGTGAAATATTTTGTCTCATACATACAATCTCCGTAGTAGAGTCGGGAGCAATGCCGAGCTTCAGCCCCTGCCCCCGTCTTCTTCCCCCTCTTTGCCGCCGGCAATTGTGTAGGCCAGGGAAACAGACTCTTAGTCCCTGCCTCCCTTTGCACCGTTTGCCAGCATAGAATATATACGTTTGCGACATCCGCCCAATGCAGCTGCTGCCATGGACGGTGCCACTTTCCTAGATGTTCGGGTCTCCGCGACGGCAACCCCCCGACGGGTTTCATTGCGCCATGTTGCCAGGTCGCAAACCCCAATCTACCGGGAACCCCAATGCTTGCCCAAGGACCCCAGTCCCAGGGCCACAACAGCAGTTGCGTCCTGGCCTTCCTCAATCCAGGCGTAGTCATCCGTCACTTACTCCCAGAGTGGCGACGTCTCCCCCTATGCACTTTAGAATTCTGCAGTTAAACTATAATGGATTAACTGGGAAGATCACGGAGATAGTCGATTTCATGAAGCGGCACAACATCCGCATTGCTGAGATTCAAGAGACTAAACTCACAGCAAGATCTGCACTGCAAACCTGTTCTGGATATAATGTCCACAGAAAAGATCGCATGAGCGGAAATGGAGGCGGCCTCGCGTTTATCATACATCACTTTGTGCAATATCATATATTTGATCCTGGTATCGACCGCAGGGACAATGTCTTAGAACGTCAAGGCCTATCTGTCCGGTCAGGCGATGCAAAATTAGAAATCACCAACATCTACATCCCTCTCGTCACCTGTTGCCCCAGTGGATACCGCCCTGATATCAGCGCCGTACTCACTGGCAACAATCGCATTATCTTAGGCGATTTCAATGCCCATCACGATCTATAGCACTCAAACTTGCGGGCGGACAGTAGGATATGTTGGCGGATCAAATAGAAGAAACGACGTTCTGCACAATAAACGGAGACGCCCCCACACGTATGGTAGGAAGCTGTCACAGTTCGCCGAATATTTCAATCGTGAGCGGAGAACTCGCAAACTGCGTAAACTGGCAGCCGATGGTAACATTTGCATCCGACCACCTGCCTATACTTATTTCGCTCGAGCGTTCCGCCGACTTCATCGTCGCAGAAAAACGCACTTTCATAAACTTCAAAAAAGGAAAGTGGGAAGAATATAAATCTTTTACAGACAACCGCTCTGCTGCCTTCCCTATCCCGACTGATGCCCGCCAAGGGGAGCGTGCCTTCCGTAAGGTCATTAAATCCGCCTCGGCACGTTTCATTCCCGCCGGGAGAATTCCCGAAATCCGGCCCACTTCCCGGCGGAGGCCGCAAACTTAGCGAGAGGACGTGACCTTATAAGGCAGCTTGATCCAGGCGACCCCCAAATAAGGGATATAAACCAACGCATCAGATTGCTTGTGGATGAACACAAGCGGGCGAAATGGGAGGAGCACCTAAGAGGTTGTAACCTCTCTACCGGTGTGGGTAAACTTTGGTCCACCGTAAAGTCCCTATCGAATCCGTCTAAGCACAATGACAAAATTACCATCGCCTTTGGCGATAAAGTGCTATCGGATGCGAAAAATTGCGCGAGCGCTTTCTGCCGACAATATATAATGCATTCTACGGTCGGCAAAGATAGACGGAGGGCCAACAGATGCGCACATAAACATATATTCAGCGCGTCTCCAATTACCATCACCGCCAGGGAGGTTGAGGACGCCATCGGTCATGCTAAACCATCCAAAGCAGTGGGCCCAGACGGCATAGCCATGCTTAAGGATGCTTAAAAGACTGGGGAAAGAGGATTTCAAATATTTAGCACATGCCTTCAACCTGTCTCTTTCCACCTTTGTCATTCCCGAAAAATGGAAAATGGCCATGGTGTTGCAGCTACTAAAGCCTGGGAGACCAGCTAACATAGGAGAGTAATATCGCCTGATATCTCTCCTATCGCCAGTAGCCAAGACGCTTGAAACCATTTTGCTCCCCTACTTCAAAGCAAATTTGCAGCTAGCCTGTCATCAGCATGGATTCATGAAACTCCATAGCACCACCACCGCGCTAAATGCCATCAGCACCAGACAAATTGCGGTTTAAATCAAAACCCCCACCATAGAACAGTACTCGTTGCGCTAGATCTATCAAAAGCTTTTGATACGGCACGTTACTGCAAGACCTGGAAGGGTCTACCCTTCCTCCATGTCTTAAAAGGTGGGCCGCAAATTATCTGGGTGGTCGGCAGGCATCGGTTCAATTTAGAAATCAAACATCAAAACCAAAAAGAATTAAACAAGGGATGCCACAGGGTGATGTTCTATACGCCGATGACTGCACAATAATGGCCACAGGCCCAGGCCCACAGATCGATGAGCTTTGCAATAGAATAAACGACTACCTCCCTGATCTCTCCAGTTTTTTCGCCTCGCGAAACCTGGCATTATCACCGACTAAATCCTCCGCGACCTTATTTACAACATGGACATCCCAAATGTCGACCATTTCGAACATCAACGTCGATGGCACTACGCTACCGACTGTCCTACATTTTGGTGAGCATGCAGCCGCAATTGTGCCGAAAATCTAGATCCGTAATAAAATCCTCAAATCCCTTGCTGGCAGTACTTGGGGAAAAGACAAAGAAACGCTCATTACCACCTACAAAGCAATTGGCCAGCCGATTGCATGCTACGCGCCCCCTATACGATCGCCAAGCCTAAAAATTACCCACTGGAAGAAGCTACATGCCTGCCAAAATTCTGCTCTCAGAACCGCCAAATTAAAAAAAAATCACAGTTTCTGTATTGGGTCATGAAGGATATTTTCATAAAAATTAGTTAACATAATAAATAAACTGGAAGCTCGTGTTGAGAGGGTTTCGGAAGATTTACTTGTTTTTTTTATCCTTACAAAAACAAATTGTTTTTTTAGTGTAACTTTTTTATTTGACATCCGATTGATATGGCAAAATGTTTACCTTAGAGCCAATTTCGGTAATAGTCTAGTTGAGGGGTCGACTGCTAATACGCAACCAAAAATATCGAGAGAGGTGTTAATCGACGCGTCTTGATATCAGTATTAATAATCCGAATGGGGAAAATAAAAATATTAACTCGTTCAAAAGATATTAACGAAAAACCGAAAAAAGACCCTCGGGTACCTCCGAAACCGGGGGTCGGATCCATAGTATTTTTGCGCAGAACACCTTTCTGCGTTGGCGGCCTTCGGCCGCGCTTATAATAAATAACCCTGGGCTACGCCATACCAAGTCCGGGTGTGTGGTATAACCGTGGCTACCGCCACGTTGATGCACAATTTTTTTTGGTGGGTACACACAACAACAACCTCATGAAAATCGCCAACTTCAACTGCAAATATCTCCGGACAGAGATAACATTTTGCTTTTCCGTCTTCGGATTATTGTTCCCGAGATTAATACGCGTCTTTTGTCACCTCTTCCCGCTATTTTTGGTAGCGTATTAGCAGTCGACCCCTCAACTAGACTATTACCCCAATTTCTTCTAATGTCCGTTTGAGCTCGGAGGTCGTTTTCACATTGTTGTGTCAGCTACCGAGTTGTAGGCCCTTAAAATATTATTTTTCTTTCATCAAACAGAGGTATAAAAATATTCGCCAAACATAAAAAATATTGGAACTACTTTGTTTAAAAACTTTGTCAAATAATTCAAAAATAACATTGCCATGAATTTCACAGCACTTTAATTTGACGAACAAAAAGAATATTTTAAGGAACAACCCGGTCTATTGCACACTTGCTTCTAAACTACCAAAATGAGTCATGTAGTATTGTTCTGTTGTATTGCCAGGCAACTTCACCATGAGGTGTCAAAGTTAGACAGGGATGTTGTTGTTGGTGTATTAACGATAAAGACACTCCCGAAGGCTTTGGAGAGTGTTATCGATGTTGATGGTCATTTGCCGGATATAGATCCGGTAAGTTCCGGTAAAAAAGCACTATTGAGGTACTAGCTCGACCATCTCGTGAACGATTAATTATGGCCACAGTAAACCTTCTAGGCCATCCCGTCCCCATTCCCTAGTTCCATGAGGGGGGTTGCCAGAACTCCGTCTGCTAAATATGTGAATGATACATTCGTACTTATAACAGGATTCCCCTCGCGTAGGTGAGGTTGACATGTATTGCGCTTATCAACCCCTTAAATCCCATTGTACAGGGATCGAGATCTTCAGCGAAGCCATTTCTCTCATATTAGGAAACAATTGGCCTTCCGAGCATGATATTTCTAGCCTTAACAGTTGCAGAGAAATCGAAACCGGGAGAATTCCTTTATTTCTTTCATTTATTCGAATTATTGTCGACGATCTTCATCATTACGACAAGAGCTGAACTTAATAGTGAAAATATTATAATTCCGCATGTTAATATGTCTAGACCAGACTCATCGGCAATTAAATCTCAAAACATAGATAAGAAAACGAACAGAACTGGATAGATGTGGATTGTTAAATAAATCCTACTATCATGCATACCATAATGTGAGATTCATTAACTCGCGATAAAAGTATACATTTTTTTGTTATAAACACCGGCACACAATAATTGGATAGACTTACATATCGAATTTCTAACACCACCAAAGTTTCAACTAATTTTCTAAAAAAATGGCCGAGAAGATTAGTTCTGCATGTCACTCTTGTTGAAAAGTCTAGAAATTACAAACACTTAACACATATTTTTGGTAAACAGTTATTGGCATTGAATTTCCGGTATTCCTGCATCTAAAATTTTGATTTTGGAATATAATAACCAGCCTAGTGTAGATACATAGATATGTATGTGGTTTATGGGCACACATGTCTGTAAATCTTAACATCTTTTTGTTCGATTTAAGTTCGCCCCTATTATTTTAATCGTTAATTTTTGTCTTTTCGCCGGCGTCATAGCATAACGCCGCCGGAAATGCCGTGTCCATTTTGAGCGTAGCAAATTTTTTATTGAATATAAACAGAGTGCCACATACGGCAGTTGTGTTGGGGGCATTTTAGTTCGATTGTCATTGAACGTAATAGGGGGAAATACAAAAAATATTTGGTAAGTAAAGCAGATGGAGATGGCAATATATTTGCTACGATGCACACTTTCATGTATTTATGTATACATAAATGTAGTATGAGTTTTTCCTTTTTCTGATATTGGCTTACATTGGGAGTGAAAAACTGCTCCAAATATCATACTTTGCCTTGCAAACATGAGAGGCATAAAAAAACTCCTAACTGTTTTAGCCAATATTAGAAATCACCATTTGGAGATTAAGGATGGAGATTAAGAGAAATTTATTGCAAAAATATTTATAGACTGAAGTAAGTAATGGGTAATTTGATGCACCACATCCTTTAATGCACATAAAACTTAAACAATCCCAGTTATTGGCAAACATACAATTGAAATAAAGTACTCGTTTCTTCGAAGTTTCAAATATTAAAGCAACCATATGATTTGGTAACCGTATTAGTTATAAATCAAAACTTTATTTTATTGGCAAGGAAAAAAATGTGCGGGACAAAATAATAACGTAAACTCAGCAGTGGGAATATATAAAGAACCAAACGAAAACGTTTCAGATGTTGAAATGGAAGTTTAGCGATGGGACATCACTGGGGGATTAAGCTTTCTGAATTTGTTAAGAATTTTTATATAAGCGTGGACATAATTTTTTTCTTTTTTGCAATCTGGAATCCCGGAGTTTTGGTATTCATCGTCATTTATTCTTCAAAGTGCTTAGTGAAGAAACCCTTGAAATAAATAACAAATAAATTGAATTTTAAAATGAGTTTTTATTAAAAAGGATAATTACTTCATTGCCAATTAAAATCAAAACGGTGCACTAGGAAATCTTATTTAAATATTTCTTCTGTACATGTGTTTGCCACTCCTCCTAAGCGGCTGGATCGATTTTTTTTTGTGTGTGTTCAAGGGGGTTTCAGGATGCTTTAGATTCATATTTTGGTCCGGGAAGTGGACCAGGGGCTGACCTATTCCTATAATCTAATTTATGGCGCGATTCCCTTGAAACTCGGTGCTGGGGCACCTCTTTGACAAAGATAATATTTGAGAAACTTTCCATTCCTTGAAGTGGACCCGGGTCCAACCTATTATATATAGAACTATTTATAGCACAATTTGCTCGAAATTTGGCATAGGCGTACTTCCACGACTGGCTTATTATTTGAGAAACTTCTTTCCGGGAAGTGGACCAGAGACCGATCGATTCCAAAAATCTTATTTATGGGGAGAGTCACTTGAAATTCTGTTTGAGAAACTTTTCGTTCTGGGAAGCGGACCACGGGCCGAACTTTTCTAAATAAAAGAGTGTGTTGTGTCATTTGCTTGAAATTCGGTATATTGGTACTTCCGTGACTAGCTTATTATTTGAGAAACTTTTTTTCCGGAAAAATAGACCAGGGCCTGATCTATTGTAACAAATCGTATTTATTGTGCAGTTTTTTGGAAACTTAGTACAAACTTTTCTTTTCGGAAAATGGACGAGAGCTCGACCTATTGTAATAATTCGTATTCATGTTGTGATTTGCTTAAGATTTGGTATAGGTGTACTTCCGTGACTAGCTTTTTCTTTGAAAGACTTTTTTTCCGAGGAGTGGACCAGTGACCGACCAATTTGAAAAAACCTTAATTGTGGGCGACTTAGGTTAGGTTAGGTTGAGGTGGCTGCCCGAGGGCACACTTAGACCAGTGATATTATACTCGTTGTGATACCACGAAAATACACAATTAGCTTTCTTTTTCGAACCATTTGAGGACCTGATAAAAGCTACGTCATGCTCCACAACCTGGCTCAGATTATCTAGAAATGAGTACCAAGAAAGTGCTGCATGCTCCGAGCAGTTGCAGATGAGGTGAACCACAGTTTCCTTCTCCTCATCCTCTATACAACTCCTGCAACATCGACGATAAGGCGCCTCTAACCTTTCTGCATGCCTACCTATAAGGCAATGACCAGTTAGTACCCCCAAAGTGTGGAAATTGTATCCCTACTTAGGTTGTACACGTGACGGAATCTTTTAGGATCCCATTTTGGCCAGGTTCCCTTCGATAATGGACACCCCGGTGTTTGTAGCCATCTTCGTCGGCTTGACGGTGGGATGTGTTTTTTAGCATTAGCCTGCATGTGGCCAGAGACATACCTAAGCGCTCTTGGTCGGGAATAATCTGCCTGGTTGTACCCAGCCTGGCGAGTTCATCTGCAATGGAGTCTCCCTCGATGTCCCTATGTCTACGGACACATTCGAGGTGTACACGGTTCTGTTGGGCCATCTCGTGAAGAGATCGGCGACAGTTTAGTGCTAGTTCAGAATTGAATGTGTAGGAGCCAAGAGATGTTATGTCAGCCTGGCTGTCGTTGGAAATAAAGATTTCTTTGCCGACGTTGTATGTCCCAACCTAGCTGCGGCTTCCATGATGGAATGTTTATCTTAAAGTTAGTTTCCGCAACTGTTGTGGTCGCACAGCGATTCGTGCTAGGAGGAAGAAAACTGTATTGTTTAGTATACTAGGGTTGTTCCAACACAACAACTCCCTTAGACGCAGGGCTGAAGCTGCCGCGCTCGATAACCAGCTAGATCCAATTGAAGGATGTCAAGAATGACCTGAGGAGCTCCGATAGGCGTTGTTCTAAGAGCACTGCTTATGCTGATCATGCTGGATCTATGGACTTTACCTAATAAGTTTAGGTTTTGCCCCTTCCTCAATTCTGGCCACCATACGACTATCCCATACAGCAGTATGGGTCGGATAATTGCGGTATAAATCCATCTTCATATGTTGGGGATGAGGCCCATTTGTGCAAATGGCTCTTTACCACATATATAATGCAATGTAAGCTTTCTTTTGTCGCTGAATAACGTTGCACTTTCAGTTCAGCTTTTTGTCTAAAACTATGCCAAGAAATTGGGCCTTATCTGCCAGGCTTAAGCGAACCCCATTTTGTTCTGGTAGGTTTTAACGATGGTATATTTTATCGTTTGGTATATAAGACAAGCTCAACTTTGTCGGAATTGACGCTGAGTCCACATCGGGAGGCTCATAGGGAAACCTTTTGCAATGCTACCTGCGTCAAGTCGCATAAAGTTTGAGGGAACTTGCCTCTGTACCCTGCACCCTGGGGTGTGCCCTTTGCGACAAAGCTGGTTATATCAATCTTCCCCAGTGAAGAAAGTACTTTCCTTCCTTGAGCATGATCGATCAGTCCAGTAAGGCGCTATTTACATCCAGACTTGTTAAAGTATTGTTGACGGCGTCTGGAACTACATTGTTGAATACTCCTAAAATGTCTAGGAAGGCCACAAGACAACAATCCTTTTCGAACAAGGATGTTTCGATAGTAGAGATTAGGCTGTGTAGCGCAGTCTCCGCAGATTTTCCTTTGGTGGACGCGTGTTGATAGCCAGAAATGAGGTTCCCATTAATATTGGTAGTGAGGAATCACTAACTATTCTCTTTAGGGCCTCTAGTACGAAGGATTAAAGGCTGATAGGTCTGTAATCCTTCGCCTCGTAGTGAGAGGCTTTGCTTGCCTTAGGAATCAATTTGACCGCGGCGCTCCTCCATGCATACGGAATATAGTTTCGAGCAAAGCAAGCGGTATATATGTGCCGCAGCCAGTTGGCTGATACCACCAAAGAGTAGATAAATTTGAGCAGGGGCAATCCCGTCTCATCCAGCAGCCTTAAAAGGTTTAAAACTTTTAACTGCCCACCTAACCTTTCGTCATTGATGGGTATATTTACAGCTTGGTTTGCTGCAGGTACTTCAGGTGCGTTGGACATGTTTCTCGGGAAGCGTGTTCCCAAGAACAGCTGTTGTTATAGCGATAAGGTTACTCCCCGAAGGCTTTGGGGAGTGTTATCGATGTGATGGTCCTTTGCTGGATACAGATCCGGTACGCTCCGGTAACACAGCACCATTAAGGTGCTAGCCCGGCGATTTATATGGCCACATTAAACCTTCAGGCCATCCCTCCCTCCCCACCTCCAAGTTCCATGAGGAGCTTGGGGTCGCCAGAGCCTCGTCGTTAGTGAAACAAGATTCGCCGCGGATAGGTGAGGTTGACAATTGGGTTTGGAGAAGCTATATATTGCGCTGGCAACCTGAAGGGTTGCGCTACACAGCCCCTTGAATCTAGTATTTTAGTCGCCTCTTACGACAGGCATACTACCGCGGGTATATTCTGACCCCCTAACCCGATGGGGAATCCAAGAACAGCTCTAGGTTTTCCCTTTGTGTGCTGGTCGAGGTAATATTTGGTCTCCGCAGAAAGTTAATAGCTGTTTGCGTCTTTGAAGGCACGCACCCTAGCCTTGATGTGTGGGGAGACACTTTCGACTACCAGTGCAGGCATTTCTCCATGAAGTCGTCTTCGCTTGTCTCAGGACTTTTTTAGGTCCTTAGTTTTCCCTTGGTTTCCACCTGGCTTTGTTAAACTGTATCTACAGGATTTACAAATAATTCCAAATCATGGGACCGCCAGTGAGTTTTACGCTTACCGCGTGGTTTTGGCATTAAACAAGTCTGTTCTAGGGTATTTTAGGGTATATTACGTGGGTTACGCCTCGCAATGGGCTGGTCAACGAAAAAATATAACATTACTTTAATATACCGGTGGTCTGAGAAGGAATGTTCCTCAAGAACACGCCATTTTTAACCCACCCATAAACGCTTTCGCTATAAATAGTGAGGTCAATAACCTCTTTACGATTTTTTAGTAATAAAAGTTGGTTCATTACACTAGATTGCAAACTGCCAGGTTAGTTGTTGAAAGGTAATAGAAAAGTGACTGACCACGAGTGTTATATCGTATCTGTCCCACTGGACGTGGTGGGCGTTTGCGTCCGTCCAGATGAGCAAATATCCCCTACTTAGGTCGGCCACCAGATCCTTTACCGTCTTTTGGGGCGCAGGTTCTCTGCGTCGTAGGGCATATAATGGAGGCTAGCGTTGGTTGTGTGCCTCCGTTTCCCAAGCTGGCCGCTGGCGCCATTGCAATAGTTAATTAAAAGAAAGATGTTTAGCTCAGACTTTACCAAAGTCCAGGTTCTAACTTTACCTTCATCTGCAGCTCGGATGAGCTTAAAACCCACTGGCCTCCAATCCGCAAATCCATGAGTTATTCACTCAGGGTTCTTGGATAAGGACCACGTCGACGTCGCCTTTAGAAAGACGACTGATGAGCGCAGCCGAGATGACTAACATTTACTCCTCTGCCTCCATCTCCGTGACGTCGTGGTCCTCCCCGTCACTATAGAGCAGAGCATCCTCCATCGACAAGTATCACAGAGCCCCTGCGCAATTTGACGTAGCGGAAACCAGGCTTTCTGCGTCGGAAAGCTCCGCTTCCACTTCGGGTGTTTCGATCTCCATGTCCAAAGAGGCCACCGAGAGGGATGCGCGCAGCACGTCGCAGCGGTATACTTGAATTACGACCTCGCCGATGCGGTAAAACATGCGTCCTTTACACTGATTAAGGGGATCGAGAGCTTCCTTATTCAGAGCAAAAACGACCTGCCTCTTTCTCCTACAGCGTCCTCGACCTGAATGACAGTGGCGTAGTTAGGTTTTCTTACGCCCGCACAGTGTTTCGTGTAGAACAAGCTAGCTGGACAAAATTATTTTATGAGATTTCCATTTCATATGCAGTCATTATTACAACTACGTCATTTTTTCAGCCGTATGTTCTTTTTTTTATTTTTTTCCAAAATTTTACTTCATATGCATACATTTGCTTATTTCATATACAGTAAACTCATGTGAATAAGTGACATAGATCCAAAAAAATTTAAAGGACTTAAGAATATTACTTTATTGTACTTAAATTGATTGGACCACAAATCTCAATACTCTAAAAAATTCTAAAAATACGAAAAAAAAATTAAAATTTTTTATGAAAATTCGTCGAATTTTTCAAACATTTTTTAAATATAATTTAGTTTTTGTTATAGATCGTGACAAATTTTTTAATGGGAAATTAGTTAAAATATGAAAATTCGCCGAATTTTTCAAACATTTTTAAATATAATTTTAGTTTTTCTTATAGATCGTGACAAATTTTCTTATGGGAAATTAGTTAAAATAAATTTGGGAAAGCGAAAATTGTAAGAATTGTCCAAAAAGGGGTGTCTAGTTATTTATGTGAGTGACTGTACATATGTACATACATATTGTAACAAATTTACTTGCAAATCCTCTTATTTGTCCGTTTGCTAAGTTCGTATCACTAAACTGTTGAATAAATAACTCCAGTATTGAATAATGGGAAAATGGCCTTTATTAAAGTACTTTACAATAACACTTATACTTGCAACTAGCTAGCTTAATAACCAAAATGATAGCTTAAATGAAACAGACTTTCAAAATAATACTACTATGGCTCGCTAGATAGCGTCTTCATCGAAACTGCTTGATAGCTCAAATCAAACTGAATTCCAGCGCCTCTATATTTGCTGCCTTTTATACTCTCTGATTTCAACGTTCGCATCTTCCAAGCGCTTCCATTTTCAGAATCTACTAGTGGTCCATGAGCTTCAAATTGCTCAGCTGTAACTACAATTTCACGATTTCATAGCTTCTCTCATTGCATACTTTCAGGAGTATCTCAGATATATGCATGTAGTTGTGCCTTGCTTCTCAGCTACTCGTATACGTACATGGTACATATGTGTAAACGCAATTATTGTTTCGTTTATGTAGATACATAATGATTGATCTATGGATGTGCATGATATCACTGTTTAGCATCGGCTTAGAGATAGCAGATTTTCGTAGTTTTGCTAGTATTCGTAACAATATTTTGTATTTATTTGAGTATTTATCCTGGCACTACAATTTTTGCAAAATTATTTTATAATACCAGTCAGGAATGTAAATGTGAATTACAATAATAATAATAACAATGTAAATAATTAAATTAATTATGTGAAAATTACTTATTACAAAAACTTAAAAGTAAAGTATCATACAAAGTAGAAAATACAATAGATTTAAATTAAATAAAACCTGATCCAACAAAAAGTTATAGGGTAGGTTATCTTTTATAATTATGTTATTATTCGCTATCATCACTTTCATTTGTTGAGTAAGTTGTGGAATAGTCATGAGCACCAGTAACACTACTGTGTAAGCTTGAAACAACTGTGGTATTTATTGGCTCCTCAACATTATCGGGGGACAGTAAATTTAAGACTTCTGAAGTCAGACTTTTAAATTTTTTCTTAGGTATCTCCCTAAAACTGTTAACTAAAGGATCCCATGTTATAAGCAACATATTCATAAGATCTCTCTTCGTGGCTTCACGCGACTGCTTTTGTGTGTTATCATCCCAGAATCGTCTCAAATCTTTGTTACGGGCTTCCTGTGCTTCCTCAGAAAGTTGACCGATAGGTAAAATTGCTGATTTTATAATATCAGTACTTTGCACTAAGATTTTATAACTGTAACAGGCATATTTAACCATGGATAGAGATCTATGTATAGTTTTTTAATCTCGACCGCAAAATTTTTCAAATCTCTGGATGTTTATATTGTACCCAGATGCTAATGCGCGAAGGAGAGTGTCGAATCTTTTGATGAGCGTTACATCCAATCCCGTAATCTCAGCACTAGCCTCAGAATTTTCGAAAAACCTACGAGCAGTGTTGCCGTCATTGGTATTGCCGAAACCTGGTTTTGGTTTATCTACTATTAATCCAAGTAAACTTTTAAATTTATTCTGGATTTCGTTGGAACGTAGCTTTCACTCTCACTTCTTCACTTAGCACTCTCTTTATCTGCCTCATTCCTAAGCTGCCATTTTTTTACTTCGAGGCGATAACTTATGTGAAGCAAGCATTCAAAACACCTTATCCATGCATGGAGAGTAGACAAACCAAAACCAAGATTATCTCGGTTTGGCGTAAAGTCCCGTAACTCATTATTCATATCTTTTGGAGTGGCACCACAAATATAACACTTTTGTGCGGAAGAAGTTTCAGTCAAAGCATTGCAAACTTTTCCGTCAATCATTGTTAGAAGCATATTGTGATTTACGGAAACTTCGTATTCTTCGAGCATGTACTTTGTTGGCAACAACGCATTTATCTCCTCTAAAACTTTGTCCGTTTCAAAAACTATAAAATCTTTTGTATGATTTTAATAATCGGGGATTGCCCATATGCTTTTTTTAAATGTATGAAAACATTTCTTTCAAGCAATTTTTTTAATTTTATAATTTCTTTAATAATTTGGGAAAAATTTAAACAACGTGACATCAGGGCGGACAAGGTGACAGCTGCATTGTTTGGCAGAATCCTCGACCTTCTTCTACCATGTATTGTCGTCCAATTAAATTTATTTTTTTAAAGAAACAAAAGATTTTATAATTTATTTAATAATTTGGGAAAATTTAAACAACGTGACGTCAGGACGGACAAGGCGACAGCTGTTTCGATTATACCTTGTAAATCTCTTCAAAGCCTTTTCTCCCGGGAGTGGGAGTCGAACTCGCACTCCTACGATAGTTGAAATGGTTATAAACACATTCAGCTACGTCTATAAATAGAACAAAAACAGCAACAAAACCAAAGTTTCTTTGAAAACCGCCGTACCAAGCATAGCTTTAACACATAATTGCATACGAGGTATGCAATGTGTAAAAGATTAAAATATGCAAAAAGAAGGCAATTGGCGAAAACTTTACAACAACTAAGGCATGACATAGCTGAATGCGTTTATAACCATTTCAACTATCGTAGGAGTGCGAGTTCGACTCCCACTCCCGGGAGAAAAGGCTTTGAAGAGATTTACAAGGTATAATCGAAACAGCTGTCGCCTTGTCCGTCCTGATGTCACGTTGTTTAAATTTTTCCCAAATTATTAAATAAATTATAAAATCTTTTGTTTCTTTAAAAAAAATAAATTTAATTGGACGACAATACATGGTAGAAGAAGGTCGAGGATTCTGCCAAACAAGGTTACCTTTTCATCCTGTAATTGAAGAGGAACGAAAAAAATATAAACAAAAACTCATCAGTGTCAGAACTGCATGTAAACTTTTGCTTATATGTGCTATGGCAAAGCTTCCATCGCAACCCACTTGCTGATTAAAGTATACGTCAAATTTGTAGGTAATAAACTAACAAAAACTTCTTGATTTACTAAAACTAAACGCTCAACAGTTTTGGCGTAGATGCTACCAAAGGGGTTGTTTTGTGTAGCGTTCCTCTGTGGTTATACCTGCATTAGAATTGCTTTGTATGTACCTGTTTTTATGCCTTGGTGACTGGTGCGGTAGGTTGTGGTATGTTGAAGTCAGTGATCTTCGCCTTTTTGCTTTCGGTGTGCTCTTGTTGACCTTGCGCGTTTATTTTGTGTGTTTTATGGCTACGTGTTTGTTCCCTGTAACTGGGAATTGGTTTGCCGTTTGTAGATCAGCTTTAAAGGTTCAAATATCTCGTCGGAGCTGGTACGTACATACATCCTATTTTATATGTAGAGATAACTAAACCTACAAAAAAAAACTTAAAAATAGATGTGCAAAGAATTCGCAATGGTTTTTCGACTATTAGAGAATACTTGCGACTATAACATATGTAAAATTTAGCCCGGATGTCCGCGGATGTATGTAACTTTTTTGTCCCTAAAGTCAAAAATATAGAGAAAAAATACCTTTTGTTCCTAATAGCGGAATTTTAATATATTGAAAATACTCTAATTGCGAAAGAATTACTATTAAAAAATTTCACTTACCTTCGAGCTTAGAATCCATCAAAAAAATTATATAAAAGTGTTCACTTAAAAGAAATATGAAGCTTAATATTCAACAAGAATTTTGCAAATTAATCAATGCATTTTACGACCACTGCTGCCTTCATACTTCAATTACTCAATATATATGAGCAAAATTATCAAAAAAAGCAAAAATCCCGTTATTTTGTTCGTTTTCTTTCATTTCTCATTACACTTTTCTTGGAATAAGAACTTTGTTTTTGTCCAGCTAGCTTGTTCTACACGAAACACTGCGGCCCGAGGCAAAATATTTTTTGGCGCTCCAAACCTCACCCTCCTTCCCCTAATATTACCAAAACAATATAATTTTATATATTCACAAATTAATAAACCAATGAAATCGTAGGCTGTAGAATGATACAAATATTACAAGATAAAGCCGGTGAGAATCAGATTACGTTTAAACAAATTTTAAAATTCTCACGGCTCTCATATTTTCTTATTTTATTTTGATTTGTTTTCATTACAAAAAAATTTACATAAACAAAGACCGCCTTTTAATAATTGAATATTCAATTATTATGTTCTTCTAAGAGAAATTGAAACGAAAGAAAGAAACCTTTACTGGCATATTGCCATATTGGTACCATCATTTCGAAAACCGCCAAGTAATCATCATCAGGAAATTTCGTAATGTTATCAACGGTTTCACCGAGATTCGAACCGCGAATCACACGGTGAAAACTGCAGTTGCCTTTACCACTAGGCTATCCTGCTTGCATTTGTTTCCTTGCTTAATTCAGTTAATCTCACTTCTACAGTAACAACACAATTGAAAAGTTTGTCTCATATTAAATTGTGTGCTGTGTGGATTGTTTTTGCAAAGTTTCTTTTTCCTTGCGAATGGGAAGCTTTGTAAGCTCGGACTCAGTTTTACATATTCATGTTTGTTTGTTTAATGGTGTGTTCAATTTATACTTATTATTTAAGAATCTACGAGCTTAACACCGGCTTGTATTAATTGAATATTCAATTATTATAGTTTTCTAAGAGATACTGAAAAAAAGAAAGAAAACATTTACTGGCATAATTCGATGGTACCATTTCGAAAACCGCCACGTAATCATCATCAGGCAATTTCGTAATGTTATCAAAGGTTTCACCGAACCGTGAATCACACGGTGAAACTGCAGTTGCCTTAAACACTAGGCTATCCTGCTTGTATTTGTTTCCTTGCTCAATTCAGTTTATCTCACTTCTACAGTAACAACACAATTGAAACGTTTTGTCTCTGTATTAATTTGCGTGTCGTGTGAATTTGTTTTTGTAAAGTTCCTTTTTCATTGCGAATGAGAAGCTTTGTAAACTCGGGCTCAGTTTTACATATTATGTTGTTGTTTAATGGCGTGTTCAATTTATACTTATTATTTAAGAATTCATTAGCTTAACACCGGCTTATAATAATTGATATTCAATTATTTTGTTTTTCTAAGATTCCCAAAAAATTTATAAAAATGGTGTTACCATTCATCATCGGAGCCGTAACTCATATGTGAATCACTGCATTACTCGTCTTGCTTCCCTAATCAATCGAAGATTGCATCAGTTCGACGCATTGCAAATAAGAAGTATGCCGACACTCCTTCTTAGTTCCGTCCTATTAGCATACTATCTGCCCTGTCCAAAGCATTTAAGGCATTATAGCCGAACAAATCTCAAACCACGTGCAGAGATATCAACTTCTGTCATCTTTGCAGTCTGGATTTAGGGCTAATCATGGATGTGCAACAGCTATGCTTAGATCTTCGACGATATTCGTAGTCACTTCGATGAAAACTTACTAACGCTGCTGTGTCTGCTTGACTTTTCCAAGGCATTTGACTCAGTTGACCACGATTTGCTCTGCGCTAAGCTGAAGTCCTACTTTGGTTTTAGTTACAATTCATTAGCGTTATTTAAAAGTTATTGAGCCAACGATACCAACGGGTAATTATTGGGTCCCAAATGTCACGACTTAGTGCAGTAGTCTGCGGTGTGCCTCAGGGGTCAATTCTTGGGACGTTGCTGTTTAGCTTATTTATCAACGACATTTTTACAGTCTGTAAATTTGTTACTATGCACGCTTATGCAGACGATGTTCAGCTTTACCTTTCTAGCCGTATTGATGACGTCGATGATCTCTGTTCTAAACTTAACGCTGACATCTCAGAAATTTTCCATTGGGCTAATCACATCGGGCCTCGTCTTAACGCAAATATATATCTCACCTCTTACCCATATCAAAGAAAAAGTTGGCTGAGACGGGTATTCCACCGATTTGTATTGGTACCGACCAAATTAAACTGGTGAGTAAAATTACAAACTTTGGCTTTGTACTCAACTCCAGTTTGACTTGTGTTGACCACGTTAACCAGACTATAGGAAGGGTGTATGGCGCACTGACGAAATCTGAGGCTATCGGCGATGTTTACTCCTCGTAATATCCGCCATAAATTGGCTGTCCAATTAATTGTACCTTATTTGACATCTTCCGAGTTGATATATAATAAGATAGACTTGCACTCGGCTCATCGGTTAGACGTGGCCTTTAACCATATAATACGCTATGTGTATGGACTTTCGAAGTTCAACCACATATCCCGTTGGAAATCTAGCCTTCTGGGATGTCAAATATCCGACTATCTCAAAGCCAGGAGCTACATTTTCCTTTTCCGACTCATGCTCACTAAGACGCCCTTATATCTTTATAACAAGCTTTCTTTCACAAGATCCGCTCGTTCAAACGACCTTATAATACCCACATTTAAATCTGTTGCGTCAACTAGACTATACTTCGTGAACACTATACCTACCTGAAATTCTATTCCCAATGCTATAAGAAATAGTATAAGTAGGAGAAACTATAAGAATGTTATCTATAACTATTTTTCTGATAATAGTATATAGACTGGCCGTGTATTTGATCACGATACTAGAATAAATTACAAATTACAAATTAACTTTTATGGATAGGCTTACAATATATATAATTATATATATATATATCTGTTTATATTAGTATCATGTAACTGTTTATTTCTTCTTATATTACTACTTATAACTATCTTTCCTTCATGTTGTACTATAAAAGACCTCAAATCTTATGTACTAATAATTTGATCATTAAATAAATACATACATACATACATACATACATAATCATGAATATTGCCAGGCAATATGCCACAAGTGTTTCTTTCTTTTCTAATAAATAAAAAAAATATCTCAATTGTGTTGTTGGTGTAGAAATGAGATAAACTGAATTAAGCAAGGAAACAAATACAAGCAGGATAGCCTAGTGGTTAAGGCTACTGCAGTTTCACCAGATGATTCGCGGTTCGAATCTCGGTGAAACCTTTGATAACATTACGAAATTGCCTGATGATGATTACGTGGCGGTTTTCGAAATGTACCATCGAAATATGCCAGTAAATGTGAGTTACAAAGCTTCTCATTCGCAACGAAAAAAAAACTTTACAAAAACAAATCTACACAACACTCATGTTAATAATGACACAAAATATCTCAATTGTGTTGTTAGTGTAGAAATGAGATAAACTGAATTAAGCAAGGAAACAAATACAAGCAGGATAGCCTAGTGTTTAAGGCAACTGCAGTTTCACCGTGTGATTCACGGTTCGGTGAAACCTTTGATAACATAACGAAATTGCCTGATGATGAGTACGTGGCGGTTTTCGAAATGGTACCATCGAATTATGCCAGTAAATGTTTCTTTCTTTTTTTCAGTATCTCTTAGAAAACTATAATAATTGAATATTCAATTAATACAAGCGATGTTAAGCTCATGAATTCTAAATAATAAGTATAAATTGAAGACACCATAAACAAAGAATCATAAATTTGTAAAAACTGAGCCCGAGTTTACAAAGCTTCTCATTCGCAACGAAAAGAAACCTTAAAAACAAATCTACAAAACACACAAATTAATATAGAGACAAAATGTCTCAATTGTGTTGTAAGTGTAGAAATGAGATAAAGTGTATTAAGCAAGGAAACAAATACAAGCAGGATAGCTAGTGGTAAAGGCAACTGCAGTTTCACCATGTGATTCGCGGTTCGAATCTCGGTGAAACCTTTGATAACATTACGAAATTGCCTGATGATGATTACGTGGCGGTTTTTCGAAATGGCATTTACATAACTTTTCATTTGCAACGAAAAAGAAACTTTACAAAAACAAATCTACACAACACACAAATTAATATAGAGACAAAATGTCTCAATTGTGTTGTTAGTATAGAAATGAGATAAACTGAATTAAGAAGGAAACAAATAAAAGCAGGGTAGCCTTAGTGGTTAAGGCAACTGCAGTTTCACCGTATGATTCGCGGTTCGAATCTCGGTGAAACCTTTCATAACATTACGAAATTTCTGATGATGATTACGTGGCCGTTTTCGAAATGGTACCATCGAAATATGCCAGTAAATGTTTTCTTTCTTTCTTTTCTGTTTCTCTTAGAAAAACATAGTAATTGAATATTCAATTATTATAAGCCGGTGTTAAGCTCATGAATTCTTCAATAATAAGTATAAATTGAACACACCATTAAACCCTCCGATGAGTGACAGTTCTGAACTTCACGGCCGTGTGAAAAGGTCCTACGGACCTATTTTTGTAAATCATTTTTTTCATATAAAAAATTTTTTTTTGATATTGTTTATAAAAAAATTCTACATACAAAAATAATTTTTTGAATTTTTTTTGCTTGAATTTTCTTAAGGCTATTATAAAAAAGTTTAAAAATTATTGTTGTTGAGCGTGTATTTTTGTCCCCCGCCCTGTGCGCAAGTGTTGCAGAGGAGCGATGTAAAAGTGTACTATGTTCTCCGCAAACAACGCTGCCGTAGCCGAAGCAGTATGCCCGCGTTTTCCGCTGCCGCCCGTACTCAGAACAGCAAAGGCGACATGACGATCTACTTGACCTAGCCGCAAACGACGATGCATTGCCTTCCATCGGTCTTGGTAATACCTGAAATGAAAAGAAAAATAAAAAACAAATAAATATATATTCTATTCTTGATTTTGAAGATGTTTTTCTTAGCTGACATCGAATGCTTCCATCGCATTGCGTATCCTTTGATACGAAGTTATATGGTTGTTCAGGGTACGTTCTTCGATATTTGGTGTGGCCAATTGTTTCGTTAGCAGTAACAGAACGACCGACATCTGTCACTCCTTTTTTAGGCTTCATTTCGTTGTAAATCGTAAAAGCAGCCAATGCAGCGACGTCCAGCATCATTATAAAACATGACCAACGGCTGTAAGTGCCTAGCATTTGATCCATGGAATCAACGCCGCATTTGTTGGCGTTGTACTCTAATATGCCATAGAGCTTCCGATTCTCGGTTGCTCGTCAACGCGGCAGGTGTAGTGCAATGTGGAGAGCACGTTCACCACTTTATTTTTTTCGGCACGTATGAGTATAACGCTATATCCCCTTCGTTGAACCCAATTAATGTACTATTGATGGTGCGCTTCTGGTTCTTCTTGAACTCCTGTGGAATGAATGTATTGTTATAGCGCACTGTACCAACATATGCGGTCTTCCTCCTCATCAAAATACGCGCCAAGTCAAGAGTGGTAAAGAAATTATCTGCGTATATAGTATGGCCAGCATCTAAATATTTTTCCACAGATCCTGCACTACGTTCTGCCCTTGGTTTATCTCCCGTTGTCGGTTTGGCAGTTTTCCAGAATATATCATTCCCTTCACAGGATAATAACTTGTGATTCGCATAACCACCATACTTTCAAACCATACTTAGCTGGCTTTGACGGAATGTATTGTGTGAAGCGGCGTGCGGCCTCTGTAAGGGAACAACTGCTCATCAACTGTAAGTGCTTCATGAGGAGTGTAAGCTGCTGCCAAGTTATGTTGCAACATTTGCCAAATATCGTCAATAGCCGCAGTTTGCTGTTGATGACTCGCTGTTGTCGAGTATTTCCATTGTCGAATCGAATAAATGCTTTATACACATGAAGCGATCGTACGACACACGCAGCTTTTGTATATTGGGCAACGCGTCTCGCCCCATAATTCCATAGCTGGTTCATGGTTTGATCTTGTGAGTCCCAGCATACAAAAGAATATCTACAAAGGCGTCAAACTCTTTCACTGTCACTGGCTTCCACTCCTTTTTCTTCGTGGGATTCGCCAACTCCATGCAGCTGTAACCTCCCTGCCCTTACGATTTGTTTCACGTAGCACTAAGTGTATTATTTCCTGTGTCATGATTGACGCATTATTGTATAGGGGTCGTGTATATTCTGTTGGTCTGGTTCTTTCTTGTGAAGTCGACCACGTTATGATTACGAGTGCGTGCTGTTGGTGGTGCTTTTTACTCCATTGGGTGCCATCTTTACCAATATAGTAACTTTCATTCGTTTCCTGTCCATCATTTTCTTCCTCTTCATCATTGTCGTCATCAGTATCTTCATTTAGCTCGACGTATCCTTCAGTTTCGGCATCTGAAATTTCCCACTTAGAACTGCCACGGAATATCTTCTTAATACGTCTGAGCACCGCGGCATCCCAAAAGGACAATTGATTGATGTAGTGCGTCTCGAGGCATATAGGAATACATCTGCATAAGCCCTATGACCAGATCTGGTGTAGTACGATCCCGAGCAACACAAACGAAGAGTCTGTGATTTGTTCAACGTCATGCTCCCGCCTTTGCAAACATCGCCGAGAAGAATGCTCACTTCCGAAGGATATGCCCTAACTCGATCTCTATGTATAGCCACATCCTGGTGTATAGCACAAGTTGTCTGTAATGTGGAACAAAAATCTGTAATAGCAACTTCTTTTAGTAAAACCATTATTATTGATGGATTACATAAAAAAAAATTTTGTTACATCAACTAATGATTTTTGCACTAAGAGCTGAAACTAAAATTAACACAGAAATATTTACTCTTTATACTGTTTTATTGTAACGTAGAATAAAATTCTCCTTTAACAGTCACATATTCTTTCAAATAATCTTTTCTAGTTATTTGGTAACATTTAATACATTTCTGATAATTTAATGATGACTAAAATTTAATATTCAATATCGAAGGTTCGGATATCAAAGAGTGGCTTTTATTGCTTTTTCGCTGCAAAATTTTTTATAATAAAATCAATATTTAACTGTCTTGCCAACACGGATTCAACACAAAGCGCGGCAAGTCCTAAAACTCGCTCTTGAGATGAACACGATTTATGAAAATTTTTGATTCTGAAAGGACGCTGAAGGAACGTTCTGCACTTAGCTACAGTGACAGGCATAGTGCAAAAGATAAGTAAAGTAACAGAAATGTTGGGAAAATTGTATACAGATTTTGAACATAGATGGCATTTAGCAATTACAATGGTGATAGAACTTTGTCAAAACTTGCTTCGTAAATTGTTTCAGTGAATTATTTCGCATTCTAAGCTTTGAGAAACGTCCGATTTTATTTTTCGACAAATTTTGCAGCGCTCGCCCGTGTCGTAGTTTCATCCATGTTTTCAATTGCCACAAAAAGGAAAACTTCTCGTTCAGATTTCCCATAGCTGCAAATTGCTCAGTAATGCCAGTGATTACCGAATCAATGATCACCAGGAATGTATTGTTTTTAAATCAGACTCAGAATCATCCGTAATCATCTCATTTAAATTATCTTCAGACGTTCTTTTGGGTTTCTCTTTCGAATGTCCGGAAACTTTTTGCGAGATGTTCAATGAAAAGCAACTGTTTTGCATTCGCTTAAAATTGTTTCCCATTGGTTCCTGATCAATTTCAAATCAGCTCATAAGGCATCAAGATGTCGGACCCTCAACATCTATGGTGGCGATTCTAGCTTGGAAGACCACGTTTCTTTCATTAATGGTAGTCAGTGTTTTGAGCCAAATTGAGGACAACAAGATACATTCGAAATTGTTGATGTACTTGAGAATGCCGGTAACATCTCCGTATGCTTGCGCTGTCAAATTTGGCTTTTGTCTGAAAGACTATGAAGAGAACTCGGTACTTTTTTTTTAGGTTGTCCCATCGTTGTGGACTGCTGTGGAAATAGTAAAACAACTCCGAAGAAAGTAATGCAGCCGTACAACATTCTGCAGTATCAACACAACATAAATGAGACTGTGGGTTGCACAAGGCGAGTAATCAGCATTCGAGTTTTTCTCGAGAATGTCACGTAGTGCTCCGTTATAAGCTCCTTTCATATTGGCGCCGTTATCATACCCTTGTGCACGACAATCTTATTATGGGATTTCATGTTTACCTAGAGTATAGCAAATTAGATCATCGATTTTCTGACCAGTTCTTTGGTTACAATTCACGAAAGCCAAAAACCGGTCTTGAATTGTAAAATTTGTTGCTTTCGAATTGAAATGGAGTTAGCGCAAAATGAAGTCACGTGACTAGCATCAGGCGTAGCATCAACGATAATAGCAAAATACTTGGCTTTCTTGCCTTGATCTAATATAGTTGCCCTCACGTGCGTTGCACAAATTTCTATAAACTCGTTCTGAATACCTGGGGAAAGATAGTGAACTTGTAAACGTTTGTGCTGCTGTTGTGAAATCCAAACTTTTTCCAAATGATCTCTAAGTATCGGATCATAATGGCTTATGAGAACTTAGATGCCCAAAAATGTCCATTGCTTCGTTCACCAAGATATATACTTTCGCCTTTGAAAGCTAGGCCTCTTTCACCCAAAAATAAAATAGTGTCCAAAATTCGATATAAAATTTCTTTCCACTTTTGAGTTCAGTGATTAGCTGTTCATTGATAAGTGTATCAGTTGTAGCCTCCTTTTGAATTAGATTTGTAAAGATCTCCATGAATATAACATTGAATGTGATCTGGAGTATTGGCAAACACTCCGAGACTCGTCGCGACTGGACGTGTTTATTTTCGCTGCGCTTTTATTTAATTTTATTAATTGTTGAAGCTTTTGTCAGCATGAATAGTTGTATTAAATGCTCTACTTTATGTGGTGGTGATGACCATTTAATATGTGTAATTTGTTGTGCAAAAACTCATAATAAGTGTGCAGATTTAAGTTCAAGCACTTTTGAATGATTTGGTAATAATAAAATTTGGTATACAGATGTGATAGCTGTGTTGTTGGTCTGCCATCTGTTATGCTGTCCAAAATTAATGAGACTCAGAGAACCTTAGTGCTCTCAAATGTCTTTTTAAGTCGTTGAATCGTGACGTTTGTGTGAAGAAGAAGAAATCTCCTACTAAATCCGAAAAAGCGAAGAATGTTATTGTAACGCGCTCAAAAGGCAAAGTCGTTGACCGAATCATACACAAATTTCATAAATAAAAGCAGACTGATGCCGAGTCTCTCACTCTCCAACTTCCTAATTCGACTAATGTTGTTCCTGTAATTGAGTGCCTTGCTGCTGATGGTGAAGCCTCTGCCATGGCTATGAGTGAAATCAATCAAATCAAAGTTTGAGCTTGCTAATGTCGCTGCTACTGATTCCAATAATGCTGTTACTGTTCCTGACGTTGCTGAACCCGGCGCTCCGCTCAGTACTGCTAACTCAAGTAGTGCAAATACGAAAGCAAAACAAAACAACATGAAAAACAATCAAAATAAAAAAAATAAATGTAAGGCGCGATAACCTCCGAAGAGATCTAAGGCCGAGCTTCTCTTCCAATTTGCGTCGTGCTCCTCTTGCTTTTCCCTACAAATTGGCCGGACGGGACCTACATGTTGTTATGCCGACCCCGAACGGCATCTGCAAGGCAGATGAGTTTTCACTGAGAGCTTTTCATGGCAGAAATACACCCGGAGCGCTTGCCAAACACTGCCGAGGGGCGACCCCGTTAGAAAAATTTTCTTCTAATTGAAAAACCTTATTTCTAAAATTTGATGTTGCTTTGCCCGGGTAGGCGGAGCACGCTACCATCACACCACGGTGGCCGCCGTGCGCGTGCATTGTTTTTGGAAGTAACTATAATGCTGATTTGGATGTTAGGGTGCGCTATAAATGGCTACAATTATCATCGTTTAAACCTTCAGTGGATGCAGATGCAATTATTGATTATGTTTCAAAAGTTGCTAACATATTTCCTTCCCTTGTGCTGTGTCAACAGCTTGTTAAGAGAGATGCAAATAAACCAAAGCTAATTAATGACACTTACAAGTTTGGTATCGCTGCTTCTAATTACAATAAGATTATTGATGCATCAATTTGGCCATACGGAGTAAAAGTAGGCCGGTTCAGTTTTTTTCAAAGGGCTGTGATTCAGCATAGCACGTCGTGAGTGTTAATGCGACTTCCATTGTTTAAGCATCTACATCATGCTCAAATAATAATTTCCGCTTAAGTATTTATTTCCAAAATATGTCAGGCATGAGAACAAAAGCCTCGGATGTTTACGCGGATACTTTTAATTATGACTATGACTTAATAGTTCTGGTAGAAACGTGGTTAACTGCGGATTTTTCTGACAGTGAGTTTTTTGATAAAAACTTATATAATGTCTATCGCAAGGATCGTGGTAGTTTAAGTACTGGTCTATCCAGAGGAGGCGCAGTCCTAATAGCTGCTAGAAGAAATTTATTACTGCCAAAGTTCTCTTATATTGATGATCTTGTTGTGGATGAATTAGTTATTTACATTAGAGGTAAAACTGGGTTCTTAATGTTAGTGCTTCCTAGAGACCACCAAATAGTACTAATAAGCTATATGAAGATCATGTAAACAATATTATGTACGTATCGAAGACTAATTTGAATTCGCAATTTTGTGTATTAGGTGATTATAAATTAAATAGAATAATTTGAAGTTATCTTCCCAGGTGGAAAATACTCTTATTCCAACAAATGTTAATTACGCTAGTGAAATGCATATTGTTGATAATTTGTATTGTTTGCAATTAGATCAAATTAATAATTTTGAAAACTCGCTGGGTAAAATCCTAGATTTAATTTTGTAAGCAATGATCTAAATTATAATTTGGCTCGCGCCTGCTGTCCGTTGTCGAATACAGATAAGCATCATGTTCCATTAATACTGAGCTTGAATATATGAGCTTGCTATTAATTTACATATAATGAGTGCGGTTCAACTGTAGTCGCTGCGATTTTGGCTTAATAAATAGTTTGATTTCCAATTTTGACTGGAAACACTTTTTTAATGGGCGTAATCTCAAGGGATTGTTTTGCGTATTTAAAAACAATGTGTCAGAAATAGTAAATAATAATATCGCGCATTTTCCCGAAAGAGTGTATAAGTTGCCTTGGTACACAGGAATCTAAAGAGACTTAAAAACTTACGTAATAAATTTCATAAGCTCTTCAAAGAATCTGGTAGCCCACAGTACAAGCAACTACACTTAAGGTATGCCAAAGAGTTTAATTGCCTTGACAAATTTTTATATAAGCAATATATTCATAATTTTGAAACGAATATTAAATCGAACCCAAAATCGTTTTGGAATTTGATTCGCTCCAAGCGCTCATCTTCGGCAATTCCAGTGTCTGTGTCGTACCAAGGTAAGAATTCCACATCGTCTTTCCACAAAGTTAACTATTTTGCTGAATTTTTTAAGGCGAATTTCGTGATTAATGAACTAATGAATGACAATGGTGATATGTGCAATAATATACCGTCTTATCTCAACTTGTGCTCATTAGTTCTTGATATTGATGACATTACTTTGGATATTAAGGCTATCAAAAATCAAAGCAATGCGATTATCAACAATTTTCATACTTTCTTTTTAAAGCATATGTGCGGTTTCTGTTGCGAAACCTCTAAATTTATTTATTTAATTTATCACTAAAGTCTGGCATTTTTTTTGGATGAACGGAAAATTTCGTATATTCAAACCAAATTCACAAGGGTGGCAATAAAAATGAAGTTTCAAATTATCGTCCAATCTCTAAACTTCCTATTATATCTAAATTGTTTGAGAAAATTGTTATGGCTAAAATATCATTCATGGTTAATCGTTATCTAAGTTTCTTGTCAACATGGTTTTGTTCCAGGACGTTCCACAGTGTCCAATCTCACTGTATTTTCTAATTATTGCATTTCATCATTCCCGGATGGCTGTCAAGTTGATTGTATTTATATTGATTTAGCCAAAGCTTTTGACAGAGTATCGCGCTGCGTACTATTGGGTAAGCTAGAAAGATGGGGATTTCATCCTCATTTCTACAATGGATAAGTTCATACTTATCCAATAGAGTCAATTTTGTCATTATTGACGGTGTGGAATCAGCACCTTATGTGGCTACATCGGGTGTACCTCAGGGAAACATCCTTGGTCCACTCTCTTTCATTATGTTTTTCAATGAAGGTAAATGCTTGTTTTAAGCAATGTCGTCATCTCATAATATTCACAATTATGTTCCTTTATGATGTTGTTAATGGCATAATCGATTGTCCCAATAATTCTTGAATCTTTGAACTTCCATGTTCCATAACGTAATTGGCGTCAACATTATATGTTTGCTCTTGAGAATTTTAAGTCTAATTATGAGCTAAACGGACCAATCACACGCGCTCTATTTGTAATCAACTCAATTAATCATAAACATTGTATTGATTTTTCTTTTATCGCGGCAATGTTTTAAAATATGTCCTTTTCTGTCTTAAGTTAAGTGGTTCTTTATATATATCAGTATATGAATCTTATGTAATCTAGTCTGTAGGATTCTCTGTATATCATAGTTTATTGTATAGCTTCTTCCATACCTAGAATTTCGAATACACGCCAAGACAACATATTTTAGGTCGATTTAAAGTATTGGTGCTTAACAGACGACATGGTAGGCAATAAAAAGCATGCTACTGGCACTCCACACTAACCTGTCACGCTACATTTCTCTCCATTTGGCAAGATTCTGTTTAACAACGAGGTTGGAAATGCCTCGTCATGACAATCACGTGGAAAAATAACAGGGCTCTTTTAATGACCTCGACGAATTATTTCGTTGACTTCTTCAAATCGCAAAAACTCATTATTCGCGGTAACGATATCGAAGTCGTTTAAATAATCTGGACATTGATACAGAGTTGGTGGTATTGTTGTAAAACTTTTTTATACTCAGTTGAGCAGAGCTCACAGAGTATATTAAGTTTGATTGGATAACGGTTGGTTGTACATATATAAAGGAATCGAGATAGATATAGACTTCCATATATCAAAATAATCAGGATCGAAAAAAAATTTGATTGAGCCATGTCCGTCCGTCCGTCCGTCGTCGTCCGTTAACACGATAACTTGAGTAAATTTTGAGGTATCTTGATTAAATTTGGTATGTAGGTTTCCTGAGCACTCATCTCAGATCGCTATTTAAAATGAACGATATCGGACTATAACCACGCCCACTTTTTCGATATCGAAAATTTCGAAAACGGAAAAAGTGCGATAATTCATTACAAAAGACAGATAAAGCGACGAAACTTGGTAGGTGAGTTGAACTGATGACGCAGAATAGAAAATTAGAAAATTTTGGACAATGGGCGTGGCACCGCCCACTTTTAAAAGAAGGTAATTTAAAAGTTTTGCAAGCTGTAATTTGGCAGTCGCTGAAGATATCATGATGAAATTTGGCAGGAACGTTACTCCTATTACTATATGTATGCTTAATAAAAATTAGCAAATCGGAGAACGACCACTCCCACTTAAAAAAAAATTTTTTTTAAAGTACAATTTTAACAAAAAATTTAATATCTTACAGTATATAAGTAAATTATCTCAACATTCAACGTCAGTAATAATATGGTGAAACAAAATGCAAAATAAAAGAAAATTTCAAAATGGCGTGGCTCCGCCGTTTTTCATTTAATTTGTCTAGGATACTTTTAAATGCCATAAGTCGAACAAAAATTTACCAATCCTTGTGAAATTTGGTAGGGGCTTAGATTCTGGACAATAACTTATTTTCTGTGAAAAAGGGCGAAATCGGTGAAGCCACGCCCAGTTTTTATACACAGTCGACCGTCTGTCCTTCCGCTCGGCCGTTAACACGATAACTTGAGCAAAAATCGAATATGTCTTTACTAAACTCAGTTCACGTACTTATCTGAACTCACTTTGTATTGGTATAAAAATGGCAGAAATCCGACTATGACCACGCCCACTTTTTACGATATCGAAAATTACCAAAAACGAAAAAATGCTATAATTCTATACTAAATACGAAAAAAGGGATGAAACATGGTACTTGGATTGGTTTATTGACGCAAATATAACTTAGAAAAAACTTTGTAAAATGGTGCGACACCTACCATATTAAGTAGAATGAAATGAAAAAGTTCTGCAGGGCGAAATAAAAACCCTTGAAATCTTGGCAGGATACTGTCGTGGTATTATATATATAAATAAATTAGCGGTATCCAACAGATGATGTTCTGGGTCACCCTGGTCCACATTTTGGTCGATATCTGGAAAACGCCTTCACATATACAACTACCACCACTCCCTTTTAAAAGCCTCATTAATACCTTTAATTTGATACCCATATCGTACAAACACATTCTAGAGTCACCCCTGGTCCACCTTTATGGCGATATATCGAAAAGGCGTCCACCTATAGAACTAAGCCCCACGCCCTTTTAAAATAATCATTAACACCTTTCGTTTGATACCCATATTGTACAAACGCATTCTAGAGTCACCCCTGGTCCACCTTTATGGCGATATTTCGAAAAGGCGTCCACCTATAGAACTAAGGCCCACTCCCTTTTAAAATACTCATTAACACCCTTTCATTTGATACCCATATCGTACAAACAAATTCTAGAGTCACCCCTGGTCCACCTTTATGGCGATATCTCGAAAAGGCGACCACCTATACAACTACCACCACTCCCTTTTAAAACCCACATTAATACCTTTAATTTGATACCCAATATCGTACAAACACATTCCAGAGTCACCCCTGGTCCACCTTTATGGCGATATCTCGAAAAGGCGTCCCCTATAGAACTAATGCCCACTCCCTTTTAAAATGCTCATTAACCCTTTCATTTGATACCCATATCGTACAAACAAATTCTAGGTCACCCCTGGTCCACCTTTATGGTGATATCTCGAAAAGGCGACCACCTATACAACTACCACCACTCCCTTTTAAAACCCCATTAATACCTTTAATTTGATACCCGATATCATACAAACACATTCTAGAGTCACCCCGGGTCCACCTTTACGGCGATATCTCGAAAAGGCGTCCACCTATAGAAACTAAGGCCCACTCCCTTTTAAAATGTTCATTAACCCCTTTTATTTGATACCCATATCGTACAAACAAATTCTAGGGTCACCCCTGGTCCACCTTTATGGCGATATCCCTCAATGCCGTCCACCTATAGAACTATGGCCCACTCCCTTTTAAAATACTCTTTAATACCTTTCATTTGATACACATGTCATACAAACACATTCCGGGATTACCCCCGGTTCATTTTCCTACATGGTTATTTTCCCTTATGTTGTCTCCAAAGCTCTCAGCTGAGTATGTAATGTTCGGTTACACCCGAACTTAACCTTCCTTACTTGTGTTAAATGATCTGAAATAGTTTTCGAAAACACGAACAGATGCGGCGGTATTTAAAAATATGCGGCGGCAGTTCTTCCGATATTACTTGCCGATAAAATCATGAAATATTTCGAAAACAATCTTTAAACCATGTGACGAGAGTCCTCAAAAAGTCCTCTAACACTAAACGCGATGTTTTCGGCCATTAGGTCTGCAGGCGTGTAGAATGCTGTTGCCGAGGTAGTTTTTAAATTTTTTGGTATACATACTTTTTGTGTGTATGTCCATCAAACAGAGCTCCAAATAAAATATGGGCAAATACCGGAAAGAAAGAGTTTGGGTGATAGGTCCCACGTGCATTTTATCACCCTCTTGCCTGCACAATCCGTGGAGTCTTTCTTCGCTCTCTCTTCCACAGGAGTATCCACAACAACTTACTATCTATATAACTCCTAAATACTTTGTACGAAGAAAGAAAATTTTGAAGAGAAGCTCGTAGCTTGTAGTTGTTGAAATTGGTAGTGTCCGAGTGTACATCTAACGCACTGGAGGTATGCCGCCCGTCTACCGTTGCGTAGACCGATGAATCTTTTTATACTCAGTTGAGCAGAACTCCCAGAGTATATAACTTTGATTGGATAACGGTTGTGTACATATATAAAGGAATCGAGATAGATATAGACTTCCATATATCAAAATCATCAATGTCGAAAAAATTTGATTGAGCCATATCCGTCCGTCCGTCCGTCTGTCCGTTAACACGATAACTTGAGTAAATATTGAGATATCTTCATCAAATTTGGTACAACGATCTATCTGCACCATAATAGATTGGTGGTGAAAATGCGCGAAATCGGATAATAACCACGTCTACTTTTTATATATATAACATTTTGGAAAACACAAAAAACCTGAGTATTTAGTAAACAATACACCTAGAATGTTGAAATTTGACATGTGGACTGATATTGAAATATAGAGAATTTAAAAAAAAATTTAAAACGGCCGTGGCACAGCCCACTTGTGATAAAATCAATTTTACAAATATTATTAATGAAAAATCTTTAAACCTATCGTTACAAAATTCGGCAGAGAGGTTGCCTTTACTATAAGGAATACTTTGAAGAAAATTAACGAAATCGGTTAAGGACCACGCCCACTTTTATATAAAAGATTTTTAAAAGGTCGTGGACGAATAAAATAAGCTTATAGCTTTGCATCATATCCCAAGTGGATTTATAACAATAAATAGTAAAAATTCAAATTATGTTTCGGAGCTATAATTCGAAGAAAAGTTTACATATCGTAACAAAATTGGGTACACATACATATTTTCCTTATAGCAGGAAGTATTTCTAGTAAAAATGGACGGGATCGGTAAAGACCATGACAACTTAGATATAAAACAAGTTTTTAAAGGGTCGTAGACTAGAATAATAAGCTATAACTTAGCAAAAAATAGTTTTGAATCAATGATATTTTACTATCAATTTTTACTGTAAAAAGGAAATGGGAAGAATTTTTTTTAAAACGGGCGGTGCCAAGTGTTATGTAGAAAAGTAATTTATCTGAAATGAAATGTACCATTGAAGCTCACGTAGAGTATATAATGTTCGGTTACACCCGAACTTAGACACCTTTACTTGTTTTCAATTCGTTTTTGCCGTTAAAACGTACCGTTAGGTGCATAACATTAATATACCTTGTACAGAGCTGAGCATAATAAAGAGAAGCATTTTTTGATTATCATCATTAATTGACCCTTAACCTCATAGGCGATTTTAGCCATTTTAGAACAAATCACACCAGTCATTTTTGTTTCGTGATAGCTTACGCTAGTTGGGAGCACCAAGGGGGATGAGTCCTTCTCAATCTATGCCCCTCAACTCCGGGGAGGTCTCTTCTTTTTCTGCTTTTAAATACGGATCTCGATAGAGATACCTTCGTGACTGTAAGGTCTTCGTCCATTAGCATAATATGACCTTAAATTTTAATTCGTTGCACATATCTCCATGAAGCTCAGATATCTGATCTTAATACTTCACTCGATAGTCGCCGTTTGGCATAACGGACACTGTCGAAAGTTCCTGGAGAACTTTTCTTCAAACACTCCAACATCTCCTCTCGACAAATTCCATTATTTCGAGCAGTACATCAAACATTTTTTTTGTCAATAGAATAATTGTATACCTTTTCCGAAAAGAACTCGTTGGCAAGAGTTATTCTCCGTTGTTTCTAAGCTGACATTGTTTTCGCTGTTGAATGTTGATTCCCAGAGAGAAGATATAGACATCTGTCAACAGAGGCGTGGATTGGACCCAGCAAAAAGTTTCTCCCTAATTACCACAAGACCTGTTTGTTTCTCCTCTTTATTAAATCAAGGAAAGGCAGAACTAACGGCACGTTGTTAGGCCAAAGATATCAATGCAATCAGCATACGCTAGCAATGTATGATCTTACAATAGATTGTACTGTCGCGGTTCATACCTGCTGCTAGAAGGAGTCTTATCGTTAGTCGAAACATTGTCGTATAATGCTTTATAGACAAAAACAAACTTTCCGTGATGCGGATCGTGGAGTTTTGCTTGTTCAGAGCCGTGAAGCATAGTACTTGGTGCCGAAGTTTCTTTCCACCATGAAACCAACACCTTGGATCTAAATTGGACTTTTGCTCTTATGGCAACTGTAGTACACGTCGCAATGCCCGCATATGTACCGAATGCATAAATCAATAACGTAACTTATTATGGTTGTAAAAAAAACTTGAATGAGTTTCCAGCGAAGGAGACCCCCCGGTCGCACATAGTGCGTTAGCAGTTTTTCTCTAGTTTTTTGTAATTAATAAAATACTTAATAGGAAACCTATAAAAAGCGCTGGAATATTAGAAGATACTACTACTATAGGAGTAATTGGAGCTAACAACAAAAAAGTGGAACGATGACGTAAAGGTACATTTCAAATACACTTGTCATATCAAAAGACATGCATATGCCTATAGCCCCCCTAATATAAACAGCTTGTGCAAGTGGCTATGGACATTGAACTGAAACAGAAATTATTTATTGATATCTATAATAGGGTGTGGCTAGCATCAAGTTAGACATAACAAGTAAGGAAGGCTAAGTTCGGGTGTAACCGAACACTACATACTCAGCTGGATCTATGGAGACAAAATAAGGGAAAATCAACATGTAGGAAAAAGAACCTAGGGTAACCCTGGAAAGTGGTTGTATGACATGTGTATCAAATGGAAGGTATTAAAGAGTATTTTAAGAGGGAGTGGGCCATAGTTCTATAGGTGGACGCCTTTCGAGAAATCGTCCATAAAGGTGGACCAGGGGTGACTCTAGAATTTGTATGACCGATATGGGTATCAAATGAAAGGTGTCGATGGGTATTTAAAAGGGAGTGGGCCTTAGTTCTGTAGGTAGACGCCTTTTCGAGATATCGCCATAAAGGTAGACCAGGTGACTGCTAGAATGCGTTTGTGCAATATGGGTGTGAAACGAAAGGTGATAATGAGTATTTTAAAAGGGCGTGGCCCTTAGTTCTATAGGTGGACGCCTTTTCGAGATATCGCTATAAAGGTGGACCTGGGGTGACCCTAGAATTTGTTGGTACGATATGGGCATCAAATGAAAGGTATTAATGAGTATTTTAAAAGGGAGTGGTGGTAGTTGTATATGTGAAGGCGTTTTCGAGATATCGACCAAAATGTGGAACCAGGGTGACCGAGAACATCATCTGTCGGGTACCGCTAATTTATTTATATATGTAATACCACCAAGAGTATTCCTGCTAAGATTCCAAGGGCTTTTGATTTCGCCCTGCAGAACTTTTTCATTTTCTCTACTTAATATGGTAGGTGTCACGCCCATTTTACAAGTTTTTTCTAAGTTATATTTTGCGTCAAAAAGCAATCAGTTACCATGTTCATCTCTTTTTTCGTGTTTGGTATTGAATTATGGCATTTTTTCATTTTTCGTAATTTTCGATATCGGAAAAGGGGCGTGGTCATAGTCGGATTTCAGCCATATTTTATACCAAGATAAGTGACTTCATATAAGTACATGAACTAAGTTTAGTTAAGATATATCATTTTTGCTCAAGTTATCGTGTTAACGGCCGAGCGGAAGGACAGACGGCCGACTGTGTATAAAAACTGGGCGTGCCTTCAACCGATTTCGCCCTTTTTCACAGAAACAGGTACCGTCCTAGGATCTAAGCCCCTGGCCAAATTTCACACTGGATTGGTGAATGTTTGTTCGACTTATGGCATTAAAAGTATCCTAGACAAATAAATGAAAAGGGCGGAGCCACGCTCATTTTAAATTTTCTTTTATTTTGTATTTTGTTGCACCATATATTACTGGAGTTGAATGTTGACATAATTTACTTATACACTGTAAAGATATTAAATTTTTTGTAAAATTTGAATTAAAAAATTTTTTTTTAAAGTGGGCGTGGTCGTTCTCCGATTTGCTCATTTTATTAAGCATACATATGGTAATAGGAGTAACGTTTCTGCCAAATTTCATCATGATATCTTCAACGACTGCGAAATTACAGCTTGCAAAACTTTTAAATTACCTTCTTTAAAAGTGGGCGGTGCTACGCCCATTGTCCAAAATTTTACTAATTTTCTATTCTCCGTTATAAGTTCAACTCACCTACCAAGTTTCATCGCTTTATCCGTCTTTGGTAATGAATTATCACACTTTTTCGGTTTTTCGAAATTTTCGATATCGAAAAAGTGGGCGTGGTTATAGTCCGATATCGTTCATTTTAAATAGCGATCTGAGATGAGTGCGAACCTACATATCAAATTTCATCAAGATAGCTCAAAATTTACTCAAGTTATCGTGTTTACGGACAGACGGACGGAACGGACATGGCTCAATCAAATTTTTTTCGATACTGATGATTTTGATATATGGAAGTCTATATCTATCTCGATTCCTTTATACCTGTACAACCAACCGTTTTCCAATCAAAGTTAATATACTCTGTGAGCTCTGCTCAACTGGGTATAAACAGATTCATCGGTCTACGCAACGGTAGACGGGCGGCATACCTCCAGTGCGTTATATGTACACTCGGATCACTACCAATTGCAACAAACTACAAGCTACGAGCTTCTCTTCAAAATGTGCTGCATACTTCTGCCATCTGACAGAATAATAAGAACTTTTCTGCGAGTTTGAAGGGAAGCGAGTTGACTTTCACTGAAATAGAAGAGAGTGAACGCACCTTTCTTATTGCTGCGGCAATATGAGGTATTGTGCACTATTCGCGCTCCCGTTCATGCCTGCCTCCTGAAATCCATTTGGCGAGAGGCTAGTGAGTACCGCAACTAATGTTGATATATCCCTTATGTGCACCTTAAGTATGGCTTAGCATGGTTTTTCTTTGTACAATGTACAGATGCTTCTGGAACTCTACGGTACTGCAAACGTTTACACCTACATATAGTTATCCTCGCTGAACCTTTACTGGGGATGAGACTATTGCTCAGTCACAAGAGTGCGAAGGCTTCTTTTTCACCTGCGATATCTAGAGTTAATCCACGCCGTACTAGCTCATCGGCCATTTCGTGCCCAGTATGTTTCGACGACCCAAATCCGATAATCAGCTCGCCAGCTCGCTCCATGGGTCACCCTCTGACGAAGAGTCACCTGGTTATCGGGAAAGAAACGTCACTGTTTTCGGTACCATTTGTATTCAGTTATGCTTTAAATGCCACCGAATAGCGAAAACCTTTGAAACACACTGTCAAGCCGGTAAGACTCATAGTGTTGACGTTGAAAGACTCCCGCGGCTTTTCCGCAATTATTTTTAATGTGTCTGAGCGAGCTCCCCATCTTTTATTCCTCCCCTTTTTTTGAAAAGGGAACCGTTGGATATATATAGTGCGTAGTATGAAAAACAGAGCTGAAAACGATTCCAGTTCTCTGATATTTCTAACTGACGCCAAAAAACGGTGGGTGTATGATATTGCACAGTCAAACCTGTTTGAGCTTCCATAGGGATCTTTTCCTCTCAGATTAGGATAAGGTTGATAAAATGAGCAAATGCAGTTTATTTCAACATTTATATTAATACAATCGAATTTTAAGAATGTCCGTGGGAGCCTCCGTCATCAACATATTTGTACTCCCTTCCCTTCAACCGTCTGCGTAATAACGTAATACGTATTGCCGAGGAGCATTACACGAGACTAGGCAACTTTCTTTATAGCCATTGAGCAGGCACAGCGGCCGACAAAATTAGTGCGGGTGTCAGAGCATCGCCATGACGTTAAAAATGCTGGTATTGAATTACAGTAAAAGCTGAAGGTTGTGAAAAATATATAGGATATCGTGGAGTCATTGAAGCAAAGTCTGACAAACATGCATGGAGTTTTATTCTAGAAAAGATGCAAAATGGTTTTATGCAAACTGACCTACCTATATACATATTAGTAAGTATCTACATAACTTCTTCAACGAATTATTATGGTATTCATATGTGCATACGCTACATCACAAAGTTGCACTTGTGACGCACTCAACTCCCGACTCACTGAATCTAATTACATTATGACATTTGGATTCGTATTGGTAAATCAAATAGCTGCTTTTTCAAAAGACCCCCAGCGCTAGTAAATGACAATTAGTGTACTCGTATATAATAGGCAACGGCAACGGCAACGGTTAGACAACAACACCATCAGCAGCTCCAACAATCTCGTAGCTCCAGATCTGTGATGGTAACGGCACCTGACGTTTATGCGCTTTATAGCAGTGGTTCAACATAATTGTCTCCCTCGCTCCATCTATTTCTATTTACATTTGTATGAGTGTGTGCATATTTTATATGCGTTATTGCACTCGATTTGTAATGTGAATTTATGCTCGCAGGGCTCATGCGCAACCGTTTCTTTGTAGCCAAAAATAGCAACAGCAAAGTAGGTACGTGCGTGGATGGCTTCAACTGTTGTTTGCTGGTTGATTTGTTGTTATATTTTTTTTGCCTTTTAGTTTTTTATGTTGTGTTGAGGTCTCTGACCTCTAATGCAGGATTTGTGTTTTTGATGTGACTTGGGCCGTTTTGTATTTGTTTAAGGTAATCGCACTTTGGATTCAAAAATACACTTCAAGAAGATGCAAATGTGGGCAAAATTTTTCTGCTAGATTTGACCAAGTATATTTCTTTCCAGAGTAAATGCTAGAGCATTTACTATATTAGGGGTTTCAAGATTTTGTGGGAAATGGTCGAGCATCATTACATTTGCAAAGTAGTGTAGTATATTTATACAACTAACATATACGACTAAGCCTTTGCTACGTTATTCCATATACGCAACATCAAAAACTGTAGCATATTTTTTCACCATAGCATAGCAATCAGCAACGTCTCGATTGCGTTTTGTACCTTGGCTGTGTAGGTAGTCAGGGTTATCTGTTTGTTATCGATGAGTTATCAGACTGATATCGAAGTGTTATCGTCGCGTTGTTGATTTGTTATCGGCATGTTATCAACTTGACATTGACTTGTTATCGATGGGAAAACCGGTTAGATTCCGGCGTGTTTCGATTTGTTACCGCTAAAAACGGGTTATCGAACTCATCTCAAAAAACCGATATCATCTCGATAACAAATCCATAACAAGCCGATAACAAAGCGTAACCTCTCAAAAAACAATCCGAAAACACAGCGATAACTAATGATAACGTGCCCGTAACCCACTCGATAACAACCTGATAGTTCATATATAAACTTTGTTTTCGTTAACAAACATGGCTATAGCGATTCGGTAAAAAGCCGATACCAAACAGTTTCGGGTTAGTGTCGATTATTAAAAATCGAAAAGACTTCATAGCACTTATAACTCGTTAATATTTAGTTACGAGTTAATTAGGTTTTCTTAAAACCAATTTATCTCAGATAACCGTGCTCGGGTGAGCAGCTGCTCAGACAATATCGCCACCTTGGCAAAGGTCGCTTAATTGCCTCAACAAAAAATATACAACACGTGATCCAAGAAAGTTCCTGTCGCTTGCAATGCCTAGCACGCAGGTATCAATTCTGATCAAGAGATGCCAGTTATTTAGGGCGTCGTGTGGCCCACCCCAGCCCAATTCTTGGACTTCCTTAGTTGATATGGTGATTTTATCGCTTCTGCCTGTGTATATATTGTGACCTTAACAGATCGGATCGCGTCGCATACGTTGTTCCTTAATGTCATCCTTTAAGCAAGCAGGCAGCAGTAATTACACCTACGGCATCTACGGGTTACCTCGAGCACTAAACGTAGTATGGGCTCATCCCAATTCTCACCATCAGCTTCGATCTCGCTGAGCTTCATACCTTCCTGCTCCTACGTTCATGATTAGCGCACGGGATACAGTAATCTGCTTTGCAGCTACCAAGAACGCTGGAATTCCACTAGTTGACAAGCGCAAATTTCATGCTTTATTTAGTCATGGGGCGTGACTCATGTCACAGTAGAGTGATGTTGCATGATTTCTAAGTGCTTGGCAGAGTTAGTCATAGTTAATGCACTCTATTAGACCAATACCTTATATACATTATCACGTTACGAGCTTAAAAGTGGTGCACAACCAATGGCGAGCGCGAGAGGCGAATGATGTCTCCTTATGGCCTTATATTAATCCTGTAATCGAACAGTATTGCTTGGTCATTGACCCATTTGGTGCTACAAACCCTGTTACTTTTATCCTAACTGGGGTTGTAGCTGGAGTTTAAAATGTTTTGAATGCACTGAATTAAAGAAATTTTGAGCCCTCATGCTACCAGAGATCTTCCGGGAGCCAGTGGCAAGCTTTTATTAAGGCTCTATTCATGTGTTAAGAAACCCACTTGTATTGCTCAGATATCGAGTGGACTAGGAATATCAGTTTGCAAAAGAGATGTTGAAAATCCGACAATAGATTCCGATGAATCCTTTACATACCTGCAGCGAAGCGGCTTGTTCCGATCTAGCGCGCACCTATCTCACTAAGAGACGGTGGTAGTTTTAATTCTGTTCCCTCGCAGTGCTTTCAACTAACACTTTTAGTATGTGATGCCCTGCGATATGGCAATTGTCTCCCCTTACAGATCATTTGAACGCGTTCTTAACTGATTCAATAGTGGGTGGTTTGAGCAGTCACTGCATTTGAATAATTATCAAAATACTTTAACTCAGACTTAGCGCTGTTGCTAAAGAACAGTTATTTTTTCATCTGATTAGCACCAATTCGTAGGTAGTCATTAAACCTGTAGTGCGAAACTGGTGCTCTACGTGACAGCTTCGCATTTTCGCTGAACGATATATACCATAATCATTCGCCGTAAAAATTTACAAGCAACGACGAGTGATATTATTAGTCTTAAATCTTTGCTAGAGAATTACGAGCTGGAAATCACTTTCAAAGTCAAAGTAAATATGTTTATTTCATAACCTCAAAATTAATCCCCATTTCGGTTTTACAGAAGCTTTACACCAGCAATTAACAAACGGGATAAGGAAAATAAAGAGAACTATATTTATTAATGACTTTCTTTTAGATTCACATTTCAACATGAAAGAAGTTCCCTATTCCTTTTTCAATGCTTGAATAACGCGACTATAAGAAGAAATATTGCTACACCACATATACAACAACCAGTCCTGAGCTTTAGCTGCAAAAGTCTGCAAACAGAATAGTTTAATAAGTACGAAAATTCATAATTACTTTTATATTCTCTCAATGCATTTTACCTACCCTACTAGACGATAGGTGAGCATCATTTAAACCTGGAATCGTAATCTCCACTTCACGGCAGTAACATACCTGTACTACTCTCTGGCAACCTCTTTACCTTTTAAAGCTGGATACACATCTGCGAATCACTATCAGCAGCCATTGCTTTAACAGTACCATGCGTATCAGGAAGTAAGGAAACACGTAGTGCAATCGATGTACTCATATTTTCAATCATCAATTCGGCACGTAAGCTGCGCATTAGGGTGCGTACACCAGTTTTGCAACTGCAATAGGGTTCGCTAAAAGGCCAGTATGACTAGGCCTTGAAGTATTAAGTAAGAAAAATAAGAACTAATAAATGAATATGCTATTTAATTGAAGAATGAGTACCTGATACAGAGCTGATTGCAACAATATGCCTCTTTTTGACTTCCTTCATATTTTTCATGACACGCGATTTGTCTAGAAATTTTTTTATTCAAACCGATTTTGTTAGATTAGCATGTCATCATGTACGTATATCATAAAGCATTCTTCACTCACCAAGAAATGTGACATAAAATTCACATTTACCATTAGTGTATATCTTCTACACGTGGATTAACGGATCTGAGTGTAAAAGTATGCCCGCATTGTTGACTAAAATTGTGGCTGCGCCTATATCTTTCGTTAACTTTCATTGAGGTCCTCAATATCCTTGTTCTTAGTGACATCTACCTAAAAAGATATAAGACATTTTTGTTGTTTGTAAAAAAACGTAGATCTACTGAAGATTAGCCGCTACCGTTATATTTAGGAGAGTTTCGAAAACGAGTTTCTAGTTCATTAAATATTTGCAAAAAACTGAACCAACTCGACAGTCAGACGGACAATACGACAGTGCTTAGAAATTACCTTGTAAATCTCTTGAGAGACTTTTATCCCGGGAGTAGGATTCGGGCCTGAGTTCCTTATATGATAGATCTGCTTACAAACAGGTTCGGCTAAAGACGTATCTTTGTTGTTGTACACTATTATTCCGATTGTCTTGTGCTGTATTCTTTCGTACAGACATACTTTGTGTATTTATTTATATGCAACGGAAGCTATCAAATGCTGATGGCTACGTTTTTGTGAACAGTTCTTTGCATTGTGCTATTTTTAGTAGCACTAAATGAGTTGTAGGCTCATCTTTCTCCAAACTCCATGAGAACAGTCAAGCTAAGCCACAGTATTCGCAACTATAGGTTAATGACTATCGACTACCTGCGAACTGACGCAAATCGGATGAACAGCGGGACAGTTGACAGACACACTTGTACCAACAGCACTTAAATCTGAGCTATATCTACCTTGCAGGGACTATCGCATTAAGAGACGCAACCAGTTCGAGTTCTGTCCATTCGCAGTGCATACTTTCAATCGACACTTTTAATATTGTGATGTCCTAGGAGATTGTGAATATACCATTTGACCTGGTTCTTAACTACTTCCTAATCAGGAGGTTTTGAAATAGCCGCAACCTTGTATTAATTAATTTCAATAGATAGAGCTAAGACCTCTGCGCTGTTGGTCTGCCAACTATCCCGTAGTGTGTGTACTGTCGCTTTGCGTAACTATATCCCATTTTTCTGCGGGGTATTTAAATTAATCTTTCAAAGGCTGCGAATATCTCGGAACCACCTTGGAGTGGGCTAGTTTAGAACACGACTAAAGTCTGCAAATGTTACCGGTCTTGGCATTTATTGGATATAACAATGTTAAAAGTTTCAGTTAAAACGCACTGCGTGGAGACAGAATTAAAACTAATACAGTCTCTTAATGCGATAGCTCTGCCCACAGTACTGGTGCAATTCGCTACTATATAAAAAGGACTGAAGAGGTCAACGAAAACATTGGACGGGATTACTGAGTTCTTGCAAACGAAAATATATGTTGGAATTTAAAACCTGCATTTCAAATAACTTAGCCACGATAAAAAAATAATTTAAGCGTATGAAAAGGATAAAGAACATTTTTGTTCACAGAACCCCTTCCTAATAAGCTACCCACTTAAGAGAGATCCTTTGCGAAATTTTTAACCCTACCGCGTATGGAAGATGCAGTCAGCTTTCACGTTTCTGCTCCAAGTGTATTTGGGTTAGTCGCCCCTTAGATCTATATAGACCTGTATTTACCTGATAAGCCTTCGCCTTAACACCATATTTACTGGCGATTTCTTTTGCTGTAGACTCTGCCAATGTATAATTGATATCACATATTGCGACATGACATCCTTTCGCCGCCAATTCCACAGCAATACATTTACCAAGTCCACCAGCTGCTCCAGTGACCTTAGTTAAAGAGAAAACGAGAGGGAAAATCAGTGATAAGTTTTAAAGTTTGCATAAAATTTAGTTAGAAACGTATTTTCCAACAGCGGCTGCCATTCGCCAACGGCCGGGGAGCCTTTGAGGGTATCTATTAACTATATTCCATCTGCTTTGGCATGTGCCGGTCGGTTCAATCCATAACTTACTTACTTACTTCATTGGCGCTAGCCGTTTAAACTATTATGGCCGGTTAAATCCGTTAGTATATATGTATGGGGTATTCCATCCCATTTCGACCAATTTTGAACCCGACCCCTTTAGAATTGGTTGAAAGTTTTTTCTTCTTTTCTAGCTTACGAAAGACGTGTTTCAGAATTTTTCAAATTTTTTTATCCAACTCAAAAAAGTTATGAATTTAAAAAAAAACACCGTTTTTGTTTTCAAAATGCTATAACTTTTTCAAAAATTGATCGTTTGGGATCTAAAATTTGGTTTTAAATGTACTTTTCGGAAAAAATACAAAAAAATTTTAAAGTTTTTTTTTAATTTTTCAGTTTTTCGAGATTTTTCGAATTTCGCCATTTTTTTCTTATAAAAAACTTCAATCAATTCTGCAATCATCCCCACTAATCCCGGAGTGGGCCGATTTTTTTTTACATTTTTTTTTATTTAATTGAAAAAAAATTTCAAAAATAAAAATTTTTTTTTATCAATTATATTTATATAACAAAAAAATGTAAGAAAATTATTTTTAAGTATTCTTTTCTTTATATATTATTTTGTATTTTTTCCGAAAAGTACATTTAAAATGCAAATTTAAAAAAAACAAGTAAGGAAGGCTAAGTTCGGGTGTAACCGAACATTACATACTCAGTTGAGAGCTATGGAGACAAAATAAGGAAAATCACCATGTAGGAAAATGAACCTAGGGTAACCCTGGAATGTGGTTGTATGACATGTGTATCAAATGGAAGGTATTAAAGAGTATTTTAAGAGAGAGTAGCCAAAGTTCTATGGATGGACGCCATTTAGGGATATCGCCATAAAGGTGGACCAGGGCTGACTCTAGAATTTGTTTGTACGATATGGGTATCAAATGAAAGCTGTTAATGAGTATTTAAAAGGGAGTGGGCTTAGTTCTATAGGTGAACGCCTTTTCGAGAAATCGCCATAAAGGTGGACCAGGGGTGACTCTAGAATGTGTTTGTACGATATGGGTATCAAATGAAAGGTGTTAATGAGTATTTTAAAGGGAGTGAGCCTTAGTTCTATAGGTGGACGCCTTTTCGAGATATCGCCATAAAGGTGGACCAGGGGTGACTCTAGAATGTGTTTGTACGATATGGGTATCAAATGAAAGGTGTTAATGAGTATTTTAAGAGGGAGTGGGCTTAGTCTATAGGTGGACGCCTTTCGAGATATCGCCATAAAGGTGGACCAGGGGTGACTCTAGAATGTGTTTGTACGATATGGGTATCAAATGAAAGGTGTTACTGAGTATTTTAAGAGGGAGTGGGCATTAGGTCTATAGGTGGACGCCTTTTCGAGAATGTCGCCATTAGGGTGGACCAGGGGTGACTCTAGAATGTGTTTGTACGATATGGGTATCAAATGAAAGATGTAATGAGTATTTTAAAAGGAGTGAACCTTAGGTCTATAGGTGGACGCCTTTCGAGATATCGCCATAAAGGTGGACCAAGGGTGACTCTAGAATGTTTGTACGATATGGGTATCAAACGAAAGGTGTTACTGAGCATTTTAAGAGGGAGTGGGCATTAGGTCTATAGGTGGACGCCTTTTCGAGATATCGCCATTAGGGTGGGCCAGGGGTGACTCTAGAATGTTTGTACGATATGGGTATCAAACGAAAGGTGTTACTGAGCATTTTAAGAGGGAGTGGGCATGAGGTCTATATGTGGACGCCTTTTCGAGATATCGTCATTAGGGTGGGCCAGGGGTGACTCTAGAATGTGTTTGTACGATATGGGTATCAAACGAAAGGTGTTACTGAGCATTTTAAGAGGGAGTGGGCATTAGGTCTATAGGTGGACGCCTTTTCGAGATATCGCCATTAGGGTGGGCCAGGGGTGACTCTAGAATGTTTGTACGATATGGGTATCAAACGAAAGGTGTTACTGAGCATTTTAAGAGGGAGTGGGCATTAGGTCTATAGGTGGGACGCCTTTTCGAGATATCGCCATTAGGGTGGGCCAGGGGTGACTCTAGAATGTGTTTGTACGATATGGGTATCAAAATGAAAGGTGGTAATGAGTATTTTAATAGGGAGTAATCCTTAGTTCTATAGGTGGGACGCCTTTTCGAGATATCGCCATAAAGGTGGACCAAGGGTGACTCTAGAATGTTTGTACGATATGGGTATCAAACGAAAGGTGTTACTGAGCATTTTAAGAGGGAGTGAGCATTAGGTCTATAGGTGGACGCCTTTTCGAGATATCGCCATTAGGGTGGGCCAGGGTGACTCTAGAATGTGTTTGTACGATATGGGTATCAAATGAAAGGTGGTAATGAGTATTTTAAAAGGGAGTAATCCTTAGTTCCATAGGTGGACGCCTTTTAGAGATATCGCCATAAAGGTGGACCAAGGGTGACTCTAGAATGTTTGTACGATATGGGTATCAAACGAAAGGTGTTACTGAGCATTTTAAGAGGGAGTGGGCATTAGGTCTATAGGTGGACGCCTTTTCGAGATATCGCCATTAGGGTGGGCCAGGGTGACTCTAGAATGTTTGTACGATATGGGTATCAAACGAAAGGTGTTACTGAGCATTTTAAGAGGGAGTGGGCATTAGGTCTATAGGTGGACGCCTTTTCGAGATATCGCCATTAGGGTGGGCCAGGGGTGACTCTAGAATGTTTGTACGATATGGGTATCAAACGAAAGGTGTTACTGAGCATTTTAAGAGGGAGTGGACATTAGGTCTATAGGTGGACGCCTTTTCGAGATATCGCCATTAGGGTGGGCCAGGGGTGACTCTAGAATGTTTGTACGATATGGGTATCGAACGAAAGGTGTTACTGAGCATTTTAAGAGGGAGTGGGCATTAGGTCTATAGGTGGACGCCTTTTCGAGATATCGCCATTAGGGTGGGCCAGGGGTGACTCTACAATGTGTTTGTACGATATGGATATCAAATTAAAGGTATTAATGAGGGTTTTAAAAGCGAGTGGCCCTTAGATGAATGTGAGGGCGTTCTCGCGATATCGACCAAAATGTGGACCAGGTGATCCAGAAAATCATCTGTCGGGTACTGCTAATTTATTTATATATGCAATACCACTAACAGTATCCTGCCAAGATTCCAAGGGCTGTTGATTTCGCCTTGTAGAACTTTTCATTTTCTTCTACTTAATATGGTAGGTATCACACCCATTTTACAAAGTTTTTTCCAAAGTTATATTTTGTGTCAATAAACCAATCCAGTTACCATGTTTCATCCCTTTTTTTCGTATTTGGTATAGAATTATTGCATTTTTTCATTTTTCGTAATTTTCGATATCGATAAAGTGGGCGTGGTTATGGTCGGATTTCGGCCATTTTTTATACCAAGATAAAGTGAGTTCAGATAAGTACGTGGGCTAAGTTTAGTAAAGATATATCGGTTTTGCTCAAGTTATTGTGTTAACGGCCGAGCGGAAGGACAGACGGTGGACTGTGTATAAAAACTGGGCGTGGCTTCCACCGATTTCGCCCATTTTCACAGAGAACAGTACCGTCATAGAATCTATGCCCCTACCAAATTTGAGAAGGATTGGTAAATTTTTGTTCGACTTATGGCATTAAAAGTATTCTAGACTAACTAAATGAAAATGGGCGGAGCCACGCCCATTTTGAAATTTTCTTTTATTTTTGTATTTTGTTGCATCATATCATCACTGGAGTTGAATTTTGACTTAATTTACTTATATACAGTAAAGATATTAAATTTTTTGTTAAAATTTGAATTTAAAAAATTTTTTTTTAAAAGTGGGCGTGTTCTTCATCCAATTTTGCTAATTTTTATTTAGCACATATATAGTAATAGTAGTAACGTTCCTGCCAAATTTCATCATGATATCTTTAACGACTGTCAAATTACAGCTTGCAAAACTTTTAAATTACCTTCTTGTAAAAGTGGGCGGTGCCACACCCATTGTCCAAAATCTTACTAATTTTCTATTCTGCGTCATATCGCCAACCCATCTACCAAGTTTCGTCGCTTTAACCGCCTTTGGCAATGAATTATCGCATTTTTTCGGTTTTTCGAAATTTTCGATATCGAAAAAGTGGGCGTGGTTATAGTCCGATATCGTTCATTTTAAATAGCGATCTGAGATGATAACGGTTGATTGTACAGGTATAAAGGAATCGAGATAGATATAGACTTCCACATAACAAAATCATCAGTATCGAAAACAAATTTGATTGAGCCATGTCCGTCCGCCGTCTGCCCGTTAACACGATAACTTGAGTAAATATTGAGATATCTTCACCAAATTTGGTGCACGAGCTTATCTGGACCCAGAATAGATTGGTATTGAAAATGAGCGAAATCGGATGATAACCACGCCCACTTTTTATATATATAACATTTTGGAAAACACAAAAACCTGATTATTTAGTAAATAATCAACCTAGAATGTTGAAATTCGTCATGTGGACTGATATTGAGACTTTCGATAAAAATTTGACAAAAAATTTTAAAATGGGCGTGGCACTGCCCACTTGTGATAAAATCAATTTTACAAATATTATTAATCATAAATCAAAACTCGTTAAACCTACAAAACAAAATTCGGCAGAGAGGTTACCTTTACTATAAGGAATGCTTTGAAAAAAATTAACGAAATCAGTTAAAGACCACGCCCACTTTTATATAAAATATTTTTAAAAGGGTCGTGGACGAATAGAATAAACTATATCTTTGCAAAAAAGAGCTTTATATCAATGGTATTTCATTTCCCAAGCAGATTTATAACAAAAAATAGGAAAAACTTCAAATTTAATAAAATGGGCGTAGCACCACCCCTTTTATGACTAAGCAATTTTCTATGTTTCGGGAGCCATAACTCGAAGACAAATTAGTTCAGAATAGCACCATATGTATATGTATTATTGCGCAGCCTTGTAACAATATTAAGCACGCAAAACAAGCAACAACTGTATTTCAAGTGTACAGCTGGGTATGTAATGTTCGTTTCACTCGAACTTAGACTTCCTTAGTTGTTTTCTTCTAAACGCTTGTTTTCAAAAACTTTACCAATTTTCTATTTTGCGTCATAAAAAAATAAAAATCTAAGGCGCGATAACCTCCAAAGAGATCTAAGGCCGAGCTTCTCTTCCAATTTTGCGTCGTGCTCCTCTTGTATTTTCCCTACAAATTGGCCGGACGGGACCTACTTGTTTTTTGACGACTCCGAACGGCATCTACAAGGCAGATGAGTTTTCACTGAGAGCTTTTCATGGCAGAAATACACCCGGAACGCTTGCCAAACACCGTTGCTTTGCCCGGGGTGTGAACCCAGGGCATACGGTGTGGTAGGCGGAGCACGCTACCATCACAACCACGGTGGTCACCGTCATAAAGTCAAGTCAAATATCAAGTTCCATAAATTCATAGGTCATTGATAATGAATTATCACAATTTTTCTAGTTTTCGAAATATTAGATATCTAAGGCGCGGTTATAGTTTGATTTCACCCATTCACAATGCCTTCTATTCTGGAACCAGATTAGCCAGTATACAAAATTTTGTGAACATTTCTAATCTTTTACTAAAGTTATCGTGTTAACAACGGGCGGACGGATGGACATGGCCCAATTAAAATCTTTTTCGATGCTGATAATTTTGATAAAAGATCTATTAACTTCTACGCGTTTATTTTGGTGAGTAACGAGAAAGATTTAATGGTCTATATCAGTTTTACACAGACACTGATATATTTCAATCAATCGAAACCCAGTGACAGCGTTGGTTAGGATATGTGTTGAAATAGATAAAGTTGATCCGGCACTCGACTATGGAAGCAGCGGAAGGGGGATGCTCCCACTCGATCCGAACGAAATTGTAGAAAGCGATTTCAATTCTCTTCGTGTTTCCAATTGGCGACAGGTATCGCTGAAAATAAGGGACTGGCTTGCTGTGTGGGGCAGTCTTGACTGTTTAGATCGCTAAGTAAGTAACTAAGTAAGTATATACATATATATCTACTGGATGTGATTGCTGTTCTATGTTTGTTTGTTTAATGGTTTGTTCAATATATACTTATTATATAAGAATTCATGAGCTTAACACCGGCTTATAATAACTGAATATTCAATTATTATGTTATTTTAAGAGAAACTGAAAAGAAAGAAAGAAACGTTTACTGGCATATTGCGGTGGTAACATTCGAAAACCCGCCACGTAATCATTATCAGGCAATTTCGTACTATTATCAAAGATTTCACGGAGTCGAACCGCGAATCACACGGTGAAACTGCAGTTGTCTTAACCACTAGGCTATCCTGCCACGATGTGCCTGAAGCAAGTTTAATTGAAGGGCCAAAGTACAACCGATTTTCTCCTGGATTCTTATTTTATGGACCAAATTAAGTCAGAATCCAAAATTTAAGCTTTTTCTACAGACGCCGTTTTTGAGAATTCGATTTAAAATTTTGAATAGCAAAAAATCAGTACTAACTTTTTTGATATAGATCATGGATTCTATTATTTTTACCAATTTTTTTTAATGTGAAACGTAAAAGTATGTAATAATTAATTTTTTCTGGAACTATGTGTCCATAAGAAATTCATAAATTATATTCTTTTATTAGAATTGTTTAGAAATCTTAAGAAAAAAGCAATGACTTTAACTACAGGGAACATTACATTATTATATGTGCCTTGATTATACTCTCGCACTGCTTGGAGTAGTCTTCTTCCATAATCTGTATGGTCTTTTGGATCCTGTAATTTTTCTAATCGTTTTGAAATCAGCGTGTACTGATTCCATAGCTTGCTCGCTATAAAATCCAAGACCTTGCTGTGTTCTTTTACAAACTCAGGAACATGAAAAACGACAGCATGAACCTTAGGAGTGACAGAAATCGCCAATCATTTGTAGGCTTTTTTGCGCGACATTTTCTTATATCTCTCATAAGTTATTTCTTTGAGATCAGTGACATGAAGTTATTACACTTATCTGAAGTCGGCATATATCAACGAGCACATCACTATTCAAGCATCCCAAAGAACAGACTTCGGCAAGAGATACCCACTCTCTTCAAAAGTCTGTTCGACACGCGTTTCCTGCAATAGCCGTGTGTCGCCATGACTAAACTGCGATGGCTACCATTACATTTTTAACCATCCAGCGGCGTCTTTTCTGAACTCCTGCTCATTAGCTGCATTTAAGTGTGTTGACGACTCCTACATTTAAATTGAACTCGACTAAAATTTTCAAAATTTTTTTATTAATCTAATTTTATTTCTTACAAATGATATAAAAATCTAGAATATAAAATATAAATTTCAATGATTCAGGTGTGGATTTAATAAATGTCTATTATTTGTGATAGCTTTTACTACAGAAATATATGGTACATGCACACAATTTCAGTGAGTTTTTGACTTGACACTTTCTCACTACTACCACTCTCCCGCCCAAGCAGATATAATTTTTAGCACAAGTTTCTACAGTTCTGTATCCTCCGCAAAATCTGTAGGTGGTCCTTGTGAGCAGAACACCTGGTACACGGAAAGAACTAGAATGGAGTCGCAACTTCTGTGAGGATGTTGCGCCAATTCAGTCCGTTGCTATAGTCGTAGCCTCAGATCACCTATCATGTAGTAATGACCACACATATCTACGCTTTTCATCAATTGTCTTCAGTAGGATAGCGACAATGTCAAGCCAAAAACCGATTCTTTACGGCAGTTCAGCCTTAAAGTACTTGATGTGACACCAGCTACCTTGTACAAAGTCTTCGGCCCTTCATTGGTGAGATTTCTATTCGCGCTTGACGAATGACAAATTTGTCAAAAAATCCCACTCCACCAGCAATCTCATGTTCAATGTCTTTCGATATCACACCTCTCTCGTCACGACCATACGACTCACACACCATCAATGCTACTACAGATACGCTACAATGTTCTCTGTACTGCTTAATCTTCTTATATCTCTTTTGCGACGATGACATTGGCACTCCTTAGACCATAAAATAGTTGTCCAATGAGTGTCTCCGAGTACGCAGGTTATCTCGCATTTGTGGCGCGACATTTTTCTATTTCTGGTAGTTACTACGCAACGTGTCGGAGGCGTTATCGCCAACAACAGATAATACATTTGATTTTGAAAAGTCCAAATCTGTCCCGCACCCGATTGTCAAACACATCTTCACATTTTAATAGCGTGTATTGTTTAATTTCAGTTTTATAGTTGAAGGTTACCCTTAGTGGTCGACCGAACCTTTGAGATAAAGTAATTCAGCACCACGGTTTTTTTGGCACATTACATATTCGAATCAAATGTATAGTGTTTTCACATCAAATCGACACTAATGTGTTGCTTGAGTGAGTTTGGTAGGTAATGTGGATACCGAATATATAATATCTCATACACTGAACATGAGAGACTTTTCCGAAATCGAATGTGTAACAACAAAGAATGTTATCTAGAAATTATATATACGTATGACACAGAACGATAAAGGTACATGAACAGTCATCATATGACAATTATGTGACCACAATTGAAACACAAAATATTCCATTGATCTGTCTATCAAAAAGTAGTACTGATTTTTTGTAATTATTCAAAAAGTTATAAATCGAATTTATCGCCAAAAACGTGGCTCTGTACACAAAGCTTAAATTTTGGATTATGACTTAATTTGGTCCATAAATAAGAATCCACGAGAAATCGTTGTGCTTTTACCCTTCATGCAAACTAACTTTGCTTCAGGCACACCGTGTGCTGCTTGAATTGGTTTCCTGCTTAATTCGTTTGTCTAATTTCTACACTAACAACACATTGGGACATTCTGTCTCTATATTAGATGCCACGAATAGTGAATTGGCCGAATACCGATACCTAATAATTCGGCAACGCTGTCGGCCGAAGCGCCGAATATTAAACCGCCGAAATTCGGCACGAAATACATGCTTGTCGGGGCGAGTTATTTTATGATGAATCTTAGTTGTGAATATCTAGTAGTACCGATGACGATTCTTCTCCAGTTCATAAGAAAAGAAACTTAAATGAAAATGATAGGACTACTGAAATACACGACAGATTTCTGAACTGCTTGAGAAGTCGCTACGATAATATGTTGAATGCTAATGATGAGGAGACCGTGGAATAATGCTGTCTCAAACGAGTTGGAATTTTATTCGCCTAGATCGGAAAACAATACCCAAACTTTTCGAAATTTGCTAAATTTATCTTTCTCTCCCTTGAAGTAGCAGTGTATAGTGAGAGGATATTTTGTGGGCTGGTACAATTTGCGATGAAAAGCGTAATCGTTTGCTACCCAAAAATGCGAAAAGCTTGTTTTATCCATCATATCATCATATCCACTGATGATTTTAAATACTAAGTGTTTGTAATTGGAAATAAAATACATAATTTTTGAAAAAAAAAAAAAAAAGTAATATAACGTGTCTTTTTTACATGATTTGAATAGCAAAAAAGTGCCGAATAGCCCTAATACAAATAGTTGCGATTTCGTTACAACTCTACTCCTATATTAAATTTGTGTGTTAAGTAGATTTGTTTTTGTAAGTTTAATTTCTATTGGTGCGAATGAGAAGCTTGGTGTAAACTCGGCTCAGTTTTACATATTTATGTTTGTTTGTTTAATGGTGTGTTCAATTTATACTTATTATTATAATTGCTTTTCAATTAGCTACAGCAAGAGTGACTGGTTTTCTAGTTATTTGTTAAATGGAGACGTATTTATGGCCATAAAAATATTAAACGATACTGATTTGTAGATATAAAGTTCAAATCCCATTATAATTAATATACAGTAACGGTAATAATATTGTATTGTTAAGATTTACATGTCCCCATATCTTCTTTGTCATTCAAAAGTGGTAACTAGAAAGTGTCCACTTTAAACTTGCACCTACGTGAATATGTTAATTTTACAGGGTGTTTTTGTAAGTAAGGAATCGATCAAGTAAAAACTAGGGGAGATTGTGACTTCTATGAATGAATCGCATGCTAGTTAGCTTTAATATAGTAAGGAAGTGTGAGTTTTGGGCCAAACCGAACATTATATACCACAAAGCTGGATTGATTTAAAGGGAAATGTTAGGAATCATTAATGATATGAAAGCTGAACATGTACAACTTATAAATATGGGATTATTCTTTAGTAACTTTAAGACTTTAGCAGAATGGCTGTTATTTTTGTTACCTCAGAGTAACATTTAAAAACTTTTTCGAAAATGTTGAGTTTAACCTCTCATGTCAGCTTAACACTGATTAAAAATCAACTTGCCCTTGTGCAAGTGGCCTAAGCAATTTCTCTTTAACTAGTAAATTTAAAAGTTTTGAAATTGTATAAATATGTACAGATATTATTGGCGTGATCAAACGCACTGGGAGTTCTGCTTTCTCGGGATCATATAAAAAGCAAAAAGAGGATCTTGGGTCCAATAAGGACTAAGCGAAGTACTTGCAGTCAGCCAAGAATCCGCGCATTTCGCCTTGGCACCCACGTCAACTGTGACGGATAAATTCCTGCACTTGAATAATTTTGGGATATTTTAGAAAAAAGCATAAAACAAAAACATGTCACTAAAATCAAACGGATAATAACTCTTGCCCACAAATGCTACTTTGTACCGAGTAGCCAAATGACAAGTAAAGTCTCTCTCGCCAACAAAAATCATGCTCACAAGTCGCCTCATCATATCTTCCCGATGTGTTATGACTGGGAATCGTGGATGGTGTCGAGAAAGATGGAGAGCGTTCGAAAAAGCGTTATTCGGAAGATTTAAGGTCCTGTCCCGTTAAGTTAAGCTACTGCGAATTTCACACACTTCCTAAATGTTCTTAATGCACTATCTAATCTAATACTCTCAATGTAAGGCAGTGTACGAAATTTTAATTTTATATTTTTTTTGCGTATACGACTTTGCTAAAGAATTGAGAGACAACGGGCCTGGCTCAATAAAAACGTTTTTCGGTGTGATCATTTTAAAGAAAGAAATAAGGAAATAAATATCTCTCTTGTTTAACAATAACCATCAACCGTTACTCAACTTATGTTATAATGACTTGTTTCTAGTACAGCTGGAATATAACACAACCCGTTATGACTTTAGTTTTAGCTATAATAGTACCTAGGCCTGCAGAGTTCACATATGTATATATATATGGGGAAGGGTCTATTAGCACTAAAACCAAGTCAAAATTTTTAAATATGTTTTTCTGTATGTAAATTAGACTGGCTGGTTTCAGTAAAAAATAAAGAGGTCGCAAAGTTCGCCCCAGATTTTAATTTAAAATTTGTATATAAATTTTTCAGAATTTTTTTGAGTTTACAGTTTTTTAAACCAATAAATTTTAGTTTCTATTAAAAACAAGTTATAGGTCTCTCAAAATTCTGTTCATTTTTGACAATTTCTTCCATACGATGGTCGCATAACTTGATTTTTATATGAAGAATGTTTTAAACACTCTTCGAAAGTCAATTTTCAAAAATAAGACGGATTTTTAAAACTCCAATTGTACTTGAATTGATTTCTCAAAAAAATTCTGAAAACTCTAGATAAAAAATCTTAAATTTATGGAGTTTTTTCCAAAACTATAAAAAGAATTATAATTTAATCGACGAAATTCGGTAATAATTTGCATTGCTATTTTCGTTTTCGCAATTGTATATTCGATTTCTTCAAGTCAAATAAAGAAATAATTTTGCATAGTCCGACTTCGAACCAAATGTTAGGCGCGATAACCTC
>JARSSU010025783.1:0-80585 GCA_029619165.1 Eurosta solidaginis | reverse complement strand
AACGATTTTTAAGATAAATATAAAATAAAAAATGGCAAAAAACCCCCTTATCTGAAAGATCGGTTGTATGGGATATATATTATATATAGCTCTGATCGAAATGATTTTTACAGGGAATCTTCTATGATACATTAGAATATATGTCACCAAGTTTCACGTTTTTATATTGGAAACTAAGGGAGAAATGGCCAAAAACCTTTCTATCTGAACGATCGGTTGTATGGGATAGGTATATAATATATACATATAGCTTCGATCAAAGTGATTTTTTTAAGAAATCTTCTATGATATTAGAAGTTATATCACCAAGTTTAGAATAAATATCACCAAGTTTAACGTTTTTATATTGGAAATTAAGGGAGAAATGGCTAAAAATCTTTTTATCTGAACGATCGGTTGTATGGGATATAACTATATATAGCTCCGATCAAAGTGATTTTCAGGATATCTTCTATGATATGTTAGAACATATATCACCGTTTCACGTTTATACTTTCTAAATTTCGGCAGAAATCACCAAAGGCGTCTTATCTGAACGATCGGTTGTATGGGAGATATATGTTATAGTGGTCTGATCCTACCGGATTCGACAAATGTCTAAATAATACAAAAATACATCCTTGTGCCAAATTTCATTGAGATATCTCAAAATTTGAGGGACTAGTTTGCGTTCAAACAGACAGACGGACGGACAGACGGACATGGCTATATCAACTCAGTTCGTCAGTTAATATACCATTTCATGTTCACGAAAGGTATAAAAACTTAAGAAACTCATATATGGTGTGGTGTTGCCATGTCTGCATCAGCCATTTGCGCTTCCCTTTTCATGCACCGTTCGCCGCAGCACTGTTGCATGCTGCATTCTGCCACTTTGCCACATATTCCTCTACTTTCCGCAATGGATTATCGACGTATTTGACACAGAGTAGCGGCGATTTTCTGCATATTTTGTATGCGTGCGGCACCTTGTGCTGTGCTGTGGCATGTGCGGCATGCAACATGCCATAGTGCCCACGTATTCTAACGTAATTTTTTTTGCAGGTTTTTTGTAATTTTTTTGCTTTCTTTCTGCGAGCTTTCACTGCCTTAGCATGCATATTTTATATTTTCTTATTTCTTTATTTCAGCTTTTTTTGTGGGATTTTTATGGTGCCGCAAGAATCAACAGCTTGTGCGGTGAATTTAACAATCACTCGTAAGTACTCCAAACGCAATCCATGTTGGTGCTCTATGCCCCACGGTGGTTACGTACGACTGTCCACTGGTCGGCACTTGCTGCTGCAAGCCACTTACATTGCTGGTTGCAGCAATTTTATTTTTTTCCTTTTTAATTTTTCTTTAGTATGGGGTGTAAGCGCATTTTTTCAGTAGTAGCAAAAAAGGTTTGATTTTATGTTTGCTCTTGGCATCGGTTTAAGCCGCTTGGCAAACCCTGTTGAGGCTCGTTTTGTGAGTGGCACTCAACATCACTTTTAGCTGTTTGAACAGTTGTTTTTCATATTATGCGAATCCTAGTTTTATTGTTGTACTAAATTCGACATCACTCCATTTACTGCTATGGAGTTTTGCTGTTTGCACTTCCTTTTAGTTCCAATCACTTTTTTTGCAAGGACATAGAGTAAAAGTGGTCCATTGGCTGTTTTATGCCATTTATTATTTCTCTTGTTTATTTTATTGGGTTCGTTTTCTAGCTAGTACTGCAAATTTTTGCTTTCTTTCGCTTAAATTCAAAAACGCTGAAAATTTGTCGGTTAGTATTTTACGCTTATCAGCAGTCTTTAACATGATGGTGAAATCCTATATTAATTAATTCAGACCGCTAACAAACGAACCTAAATACAGGAAAAGGATATATAACAAAATTTCCCGCGCGATGAGTTTAGTGGCTCTCAATAGTTCACAAGGAAACTCAAATTGGCTCTGTTTGACTGCCAACATCCAAAAAATCAATTTCGTGAGAATCAGAATCACGTCCAGTCTGCCAATTGCTCTCAACATAATTTCTATAGCTATATGTAAATACATTTGCATACTTGTATTGGTGTAAACGTTGTTGTTGTTTTTGTAGCAATAGGGATAACCCCCGAAGTTTTAGGGAGTGTTATCGTTGTCGATGGCCCTTTGCCGGATATATATCCGGCCATCTTGGGAACGATTTAATATGACCGCATTGAATCTTATCAAACCCATTGAACCCTGTAAAAGTTCTTCCTGTTTTGCTGCAAACACTTAAGGGAATTTAAAATGAAAGCAAAAAAAAACAAAAAACAAAAATCACCAAGATCTGACCTCAATATGATATTGATAGATACAGTTTACTTAAACAAACGATATTGTGATCACATGCAAAGTTGATTCCGCCAGTGAACCTGTTCCCTACATATTGCTTTCTTATATCGATACTGAAAAAGCTATACCACATAAAAAATCGAATAAGATCCCTCATCGTCTTGACATCGTAAAATTCTTCACTCAGGATGGTTATAGGGTGTTTGGTAGACCACAGTTTAAAACCATTATTGTAAATACACTGGACAGCCCGAGATACATAGTTAGCTATATTGAGAACGACGAGCTGAAAGCATGTAGTCACTTTATGCTCAGCCTTTAAGAGAACAAGGCATAATAATCCCGTTCGGAACATATTCGACTCTCTGGGAAATACAAGCTAGATGTGCGCCTTAATTTAAGCTTTATCGTTGTCTTATAATGATTCGCTAAATAACGGGAAGCCAGTGTAGGTATTAGTTAGTTAGAGTATCTGGTAGCACAACGGATACTGGTCCGTAAAGTATCAAAGTGACCTGTTTCTTAGCTGGGCAGCTGCCACCCAACCCCAACCAAACTATTAATATTCCTTTACTATGCATAGCTGGCTTTAAAATTAGTTACATAAATTTATATACATTTTATTGATATTTAAATGATTTTAACTCGATATATTACATTATATACATATTGTAGACGTGCATTTGGATATACATATGGTATCATTTAAAATACTGATTTTATAATAGGCCCACTTAGGGCGCATTATAAATATCTTCATAACCTCAACAGTTCATCTACTTTTAAAAGGTAAGACGTCCTTAGATAGCGAAAGTACATTGACAAAAAGGTACACTGCTAATTTTTATACATCCCACTTACCAAATCAATGAGCGTTAAAAAATGTTTCTGAAAAAATGGACTTATGCCAGGTTTATTGCTTAAACTTAAGTTTCGGTTTCTTTGAAGATAGGTTCCACGTCGAGCGCCTAGTAATTATTTCATTCATTTCAGATTTAAAAAAATTTTTTTTAGCCATCAATAATAGTTTTATTTTGCAATTTGAGTAGATTTAGCGTTGCGTACCCTTTTGTGAAATGACAATATACAATAATAATTTTAGTTTTAATAAAAGCTGCAAAGGAACTTAAAAAAGCCACCATAATTAATGGTTGCTCTTTTCAAATCTCTCACCATTTTTGTATTTTATACCTTTATATTAAGTCGCTTTCATGTTTGTCCCCTCATTTCCATACGAATTTTTGACCCACGGAAAAGTCTTTTTCGGTAACTTCCCGTTGAGCTAGACACTTGATACTTAGAACATAGTTGAGATCTGAGAGACATTACAATGCAAGTGAAAAAAAAATCGTGCGCCACCCACGGATCGAGATATACAGAAAATTAATTTTAAAATGGAAATTTTTGCGATCGACTTTTAACTAACTTCTCGGTGATCCAGAGATTGAACCTTAGCAATAGTTTGCGAGTCGATGGCACTACAATTCGTGGAAAACAAAATGCCGCCAGGTGGCAGACGAATCGAGATAAACGTAAATCCCTGAAAAAACAAGCAGGGAATCTTGCAACACGATTTTGAGTAACTTCCGGTGAGCTGGAGATATGAAACTTGAGCCGTAAGTCAGAACACGGTGACAATACAATATTTTATCAAAAAAATTCCGCTAGGTGGCGCAGCGATCGAGATATTAGGAAACTTTATTTTAATTTGGGAATCTTTCAATCCATTTTTAACTAACTTCCCGGTTACCTAGAGACTTGTAACTTAGCACATAGTTCGAGACTCGATGACAATACAATTTAAAGAAACAAAGTTCCGCTAGGTGGCGTGCTAATTGAGATAACTACAAATCCCTGAAAAACGAGGGGAATCTTGCGATCGATTTTTGAATAACTCGCCGGTGAGCTAGAGACTTGAAGCTCGGGCCATGGGGTCAGAACCCAGTGACAATGTAATATTTATCAAAAAAATTCGCTAGGCGGTGCACGGATCGAAATATTAGGAAAATTTATTTTAATTTGGGAATCTTTCAATCCATTTTTAACTAACAATCCCGGTTACCTAGAGACTTGTAGCTTAGCACACAGTTCGAGACCCGGTGACAATACAATTTGTAGAAAAACTAAATTCCGCTAGGGGGTGCGCTTAGTGAGATAACTACAAATCCTTGAAAAACGAGGGAATCTTGCGATCGATTTTTTGAGTAACTTGCCGATGAGCTAGAGACTTGAAAGCTTGGGCCGTGGATCCGAACCTGGTGACAATGCAATATTTTATCAAAAAATTCCGCTAGGTGTCGCATGGATCGAGATATTAGGAAAATTAATTTTAATTTGGGAATCCTTCAATCCATTTTTATCTAACTTGCCGATTACCTAGAAGACTTGTAACTTAGCACATAGTTCGAAACCCAGTGACAATACAATTTATAGAAAACAAAGTTCCGCTAGGTGGCGTACTAACTGAGATAACTACAAATCTTGAAAAACGAGGGGAATCTTGAAATCGATTTTTGAGTCACTTCCCGATGAGCTGGAGATATGAACCTTGAGCCGTAAGTCAGAACCAGTTGAAAATGCAATATTTTATCAAAAAAATTCCGCTAGGTGGCGCATGGATCGAGATATTGAGAAAACTAGTTTTAAAATTGGGAATCTTGCAGTCGATTTTTAACTAACTTCCTGGATATCTAGAGACTTGAAACCTGAAGTATAGTTTAAAACTCGGTGAAAGTGCAATGTTTGATCACAAAATTTGAGCTACGTAACGCACAAGTCGAACTATTTAGAAGATTAGGCCATACCTTCCTGAGTGTTGCTACTACGAAAAATTTAAAAATAAAAAATGATAAAAAGTTTTAAGCATTACCTTTATATAAATGGACCAAAAAATAGAAGGCAATTTTCCTTTAATACAGACATAGTCTTGTTGAATTTTGACTAAAAAACTTTAAATAATAGCTCTTGTAAAAAATTTTGGGATTTAAAATTATAAAGGTAGAGTGCGTGTTTAAACTTTAAATAATCAATTAGTTAATCCAAATACATGGTTTGCATTAAATTGAAAGATTGCGCTCCGCCTTTATAGTTTTAAATCCCAAAATTATTTTAGAAGAGCTATTGTTAAAGTTTTTTAGTCAAAATTCAACAAGACTATGTCTGTATTAAAGGAAAAATTGCCTTCTATTTTTTGGTACATTTATATAAAGGTAGTCCTTAAAACTGTATTATCATCTTTTTATTATCATAAAATTTCAGTCTCTTGTATAAAACGAGTTAAAAGCACGCCCAACGTAGGGCGCCAAGTAAATTTTTTGTGTAAATTTTAAAATTATCTTCTCTCGATCAATCACCATTTTACCCTACCTTAAGACTGCATACTCTCTTATCAAAAATAGAAAAATAGTAAGCGAAAAACAAATTATATAGTGAAAGCCCAACAAACCCCACTATAAAATCATTAATTTATATATTGACAATTTTAAACGTTTTAGGATCTACCATTGTGAAATAATAGCACCGCTGCACCACATTAACTTAATACTCTAAATACGGTATTACACAGATAAAATTGGTCATTAGAAAATGCAACAATACTAAAAATGTGTTCAGCTAATTTACTAAATTGATATACAAATGTACCGTTGACGCGCTTCAACGCCAGAGGCCTTTACCGACATTTGTCTGCATTACCACGACTTTACCGCCTACTGGCATAAAAGTACACACACACACACACACCACAAACTAATGTTAACCACCATTGTGTTTAGTCGTATTGAACCTCCATTAGAGGTAATTTTGAAACATGAATTTTGCATTCACCGCCATGGCCACAACAAACCACTACGCTTAAAGCATGTAAAATTGGCCGAAATTGTGTGGTTCCATTATTGGTTGCGTGTGAGGTTGAATGCCGTGCATTTATATAAATTCAACTATGCACATATACATAGAAGAAAAAAAACATGTGTATGTATTTGTTAGGCACATTTGTTGCCTTCTAATTATGGCAACTAGAAAATCATAGGTTTGTAACGCGTTTAGTTACACGAGGCTGAAATGAACAAAAACTTAAAAAAAAGTACTAAAAATAGCAAAAGTAAATAGCAACAACAATTTGTGTTTGTATATTTGCAAAAAAGCGTAGTTTGCCACGAGCGCCAACAAACGACAGATTGACTGCAACTAAAAAACAAAAATACAAATATCGAACAAAACTTGTAACTTGTAATCTTGTAAACAAATCAAATTTCTTGTTCACACAAAAGCGCCAACAAAAACAATAATTGCAAGGAATATAAAAATTATTTGCGAAAAAAATCGCAATAGCTTTAAAAAAAGCCAGTACATACTAAAGCAAAGCTGTTTTTAAAAAACAACAACTACAAATCAAAACTAATACAGACAACAAGAGCTGTAATTCAAACAACTATAACATGGCGGGGAGCTAACTACAAACCAACTTACATATGTAACTAAATAGGTACATAGGTATTCTAATGGGGTTTCTAAATACATATGTAAGTATATATGTACCGATATTCGTGCGTCTAAGTACATAGCTATGGCAGCACGCAGCTCAGTTAGTCCAAACGCTCTAATTATTTATTGAAATTTATTTTATAACTTTTTTTTACTCATTTTTAAATGTTTTACTATTAACAAAATTTCATTTTTACTGTTATGAATTTGAACTGTGCTGGCTGGTAAAAAAATGTCTTTGCTTGCACCTAATAATTTACAACGAATATTAAAGTAAGTCTCGTTAATAAACAAATACAGTTCCACGCGATATGAGACATGAATTGCACGCTTGGTGGTACTAAAGAGGTATTTAAAAATCTTAAACCCTTTAACAGTTTTGTGTAGAAAATACATCTGAGCGGTTGTACATTAAAACAGTTACAGCAAACGCCAAATTAATGATTCTTCTTATTTTTTTCGTGGTAAGATACTCCACGTAGAATTTGTGCAGCATTACCGATGGTGATAGAGCTTTGTCGGATATAGATGTGGTACGTTCCGGAAATCAGCGTCTTTAAGCTACAAGCCCCACCATCTCGGGAACGGTAGTATGATATGATATCGTCTGAACATTATGAGTCTGTGCATTTTAGTTGCCTTTTACGACATGCAAGCCTACCACGGGAAAATTATAAGCCCCTTTTTCCTGCTGGGCCTACTTTTATCGTAGCTGTAGCTGTAACCGTAGCTGCAGCTGTAACAGAAACTAAATCAGGCCACCTTACTGAAACTGTAACCGCAGCAGCAACAACTGAAGCTGCAACTGTAGTTGTAAATCTTACTGTAACTGTAGCTGAAATTGTAATTGTAACTTATACTGCAACAACTGTGACTGTAAATCTTACTGTAACTATAACAGTAGCTTTAACCACCACTTTAACTGAAACTTCTGTCTTTTTTGTCCTTTTAATGTTTTTGTACTCATTCTTTTTCATGGTGTTTTTACTGCACTCATATCAATTCAAGCGTAACTATTTTGGTTACGATACGAAATCACGCATAACTCATTGGATTTCCCAATAGCAAAGATTTAAAACAATAAAATATCCTGAAAACATACGCGGGCTTATCCAAGAAAAGTTTCAAAATAATCATGATGTACTCTCGAAAATAGTCCCGATATTGTTCCGATTCATCTCTAAATCAATCGGTAATACAATATAATGGAAATCACTTCGAAATTATTACCAATATGCTCCTGGAAATATTGCAATTGATATTAAGCATTCCTCCACGGAGACAATGGCCTTTCACATATTTTAGTACATCCTCAAAATGTTTACTCTTTTTGTTACTATTGTAAGAGGAAACGAAAATCCACAGACCGGAAGATTGGAAAAGTCAATAAAATCGTTCTTGTGGGAGTTGGGCCATTATCAGAAGGTGGTAATTCTGGAGAGTCCCGGATATATATTCGGTAAAGGACTGACCATATCTGTAATAGTTTCCTAAATCTTCTAGGAATACGCTTAGTTGAACTGGCCGTTCGATTAGGACCATCACATAGTAGTGTTACCAGAATCTACGGAGTCCAGCTTCAATGCTGGATGCGCCCTCTTTTTAGCTGTGCGTTCTCGCTTTTCACTTCCGATGCTATTCCCATAGCCCTGGGACGACCCAATATAGATGTGGGTGCTTCTACTGTCCCGATTATCTCCACGAGACTGCTTACACTCTAACACGCATTTAGATGATGTGCTATGCGAGATTATTGCCTTAATTGCTGCTTGACTGTCAATATAAAAGTTAACACGGTTGCAGCTTAAGCTATTCTCTTCCAGGGTTTCTACTGCTTTGGTTACGGCTATATTTCCGCTTGGAAAACGCTACAGTAACCCGCCAGCCTGTAGGATCTGCTTATCCGGATTAGCACAGTATACCGCAGACCCTACTCCCTCTACTACTTTGGAACCATCTGTGTACACATGTATCGTCTCGTCCGCCTTTGCGCACCTTGCGCCAACCGTCCACCTCTATTGTGGCCTTAAGATCTCCCTCGAAGCGCAGATAGGGAATACGCTTGCGGTTACAACTATAGCTGATTGGTCGATGGAAAAGAAGCGGATGGTCGGACTTCCTGCCACCTCAGTTATTAGGATTTTTTCTCTGCTACCAATGAACGCTAAGCATCCGAAGTTCGAGTTCCTCTATCTCGTTTCCCGGCTTTTGAAAACGCGCTGCCGCGAATTTTAGTTAAAAGAGACATTCTATATCGTGAACAACTGAAAAGCTTTCTTGAAAATTGTTCCAAAAATACCTTATCTTCACATATATTCAATTTATTTTGAGGCGAAAGAGGATCCTTTTTAAAAGTAGGAAATAGAGGATATTCAAGCTGACGATCGAAATAAAGTGATCTTCCACTCAGCCTGCTTAATGATATACATATGTACGTTGGTGTCTTGATTATAAGTATGAGAACGATCAATTTAATTACCGAGATAATCTGAACTTTAAGAGAGTCAGATCAGCCACCGGCGCCTATCTGTACATATATCCGTCTGGACGCATCAAAAACTGTTTTGAGAGGCTTCCGAATCACAGAGTGCGTTAAAGGGTTAATGCTGCACAGTTTTAATTTTGTCATTTTGTCAACGAGCTTTTGTATGTAAATATGTATGTCAAAGCAGTTAGTTACCCAACCAGAACAATCAAGCCACGTAGTACCGCAAAATCAGTCAGTTTGTGGCCGTTACAATTTTCTAATTTTTCTGCGCTTAATTGCTGATTTAATGGTTCTGCATGCGCTTTTGGTTATTGTTTCTAACGTATTTTATTTGTTGTTATAGCAGCTTTTGTCATACAATGGCGAAAAATATGGTGGCAAGTATGGTGTTGATGCACACACATACACATGTGAATATATGCCAGTTACATTTCTGCTGCTGCACGCCAAGCTCAACGAATTGGAACCTTTGCCTGTCATGCACATACGCCCAACAACAATGCGCGCTGCTAAATGCAACCAGTCAAACTAAATCACTTTGTTGCCCCCAACTCAGTCTTTATAAATTCCTTACTATAAATACATACAAACATACATATTTAATATTTATGTTTACTAATGCTTGTCGTCCCTGCTGACTGGGCTAGGTTAAGTGGGCTTCATTTTGTTTACTTTGTTTCTACCTAAATACATATCTACATATGTAAATATTTAAATGATTGTTAAGTTGTTTTTGTTATGGTTTTTGTTTGCAATTAAATTCGATTATTTCCGCGCCAAATCATAAATAAATAATTTCGCGCCGCATTTGAATGCTTGCAGACCAAACGACCAACAAAACAATAAAGCAATTGAAAATTCTGCATTGTATGTATGTGTGTGTGTGAGTTCAAGAGTGTATATTAGGGAGGGTCGATTTAAAAATCGCTCATTGTTCTGTAAAAATCGTATTCTAGGGATCAAAGTAAGAAACTTTGCCGAAGGAACCATACCTCTAAAACGAATTCTGGTGTCCCCCAATTTGGGTCCATCTTTTGGGTAGGGGCAAATTTTGAAAAATCCCACTTTGACCCATTTAGAGTGCTCCAATCGAGTCCAAATGTATGACCGACCCCCACTAACTTTGGAGGCCCGACCCACCGATGCCAGTGGCACACCCCCTGGAACCCCCCTGGGGGTTCACCATACAAACATTTCAAATTATTTTATTGCAAATTTTTTATTTGTTTATACGTAATAATAAAATGTTACGTATACGCATTGGTGCACCTCTTTTCAGTTGGTATGGATATGTTTGTGCTGATTTTTTCATGTAAAGTGCAAAACCGGCGATTTTTTGAAATCTTTGTATGGTGAACCCCCAGGGGGTTCCAGGGGGTGTGCCACTGGCATCGGTGGGTCGGGCCTCCAAAGTTAGTGGGGGTCGGTTATACATTAGGACTCGATTGGAGCACTCTAAATGGGTCAAAGTGGGATTTTTCAAAATTTGCCCCTACCCAAAAGTTCGACCCAAATTGGGGGACACCAGAATTCATTTTAGAGGTATGGTTCCTTCGGCAAAGTTTCTTATTTTGATCCCTAGAATATGATTTTCACCGAGCAATGGGCGATTTTTTTTTCTCCCCACAAATCGACCCGGCCTAGTGTATATGTATATGAATTTGTGTATCTTACCCATCGCATTGATATGGAGTTATTATGGCACCGCGCTGCATTCAACAATTAAATTCAAATCAATTTTAAGTGTTACGCAAATCTTTTGCAATTATTTCAGGGAATTTTGTGTGCCACAGCTCCAAAAAACCCCTCTGCCTTTATACGCTAATGACCGCGCTGTACCATAATTTTCCAGCAAATTTGTTTTTATTGGTAATTAGTAATTAATTTGCTTTAATTATTTCAATTTTCGTTGATACATTAATTATGAGAGATTGTATGCGATTTATTTGGATATTTCAACAAACGCTTTTATTGGGTCAAATAAAGTTTTAATATCAATTTGAGTGATTAATTGTTGTAATTGTACTCATAATTGTGTATATATAGGATTTTAAGTAATTTGATATGGATGAGTTGACTATGTTCAGTGAAAAGGGAAAAAAAAGTTGTAATAAAAAAAATTACAATTAAAATACTGCTATAACTATTTAGCTTAATTCAATCGAATTTGTTTGAATTTTTAGTTTGCTTATCTTAAAGTTTTTAAACTACATACATACATATGTATGTATAAGCCAACTTTGTTAACTCACCCATAAGCGGACATCGGGTCGTATGAATAATATCCCGTAGTTGGTTGCAACCCAGCTGAAGTCCATGCAGTCATTTCTGTACCAGTCGCCGAATCTTTTAAAGCATATGGATTGCTCTGAAAATGAAGTAGATGAAGTAGTTAGACATATTATGTAGTGATGTCATCAATATCAATGTAATCAAAACATAAATACTATCTCACGGCAAGAAAGTGGCTATCGTCCGGAAATTTTGTTTATGGCTCTGAATGCAATATAATGAAGAAAAACAGCGAAAAGCGGAAAAAATCAGTAGACTCTACTGATTTTCAATCAAAGAAACCGACTACCTCAACCAAAAAATCGGTCTATCCGTCAGCCTATCTTATCCGGCTGATGCAATAACAAATGTATTGTTATAAAGTTCAACAAACTACTTTTTCTTTACTCGACAAAGGCTCGTACTAAAATTTGGCAGTAATACGTATGTATATATATATAATACTAGCAGACCCGGCAGACGTTGTTCTGCCCTAAATTTGGCCTACCTGCATACATTTTAATAAGCTTTTTCCGTCTAACTCTGCCCTAACCCATCTACACTTTTTCCTAATATTTTTATTCAATCTTCCCTCCGTCTTTTTCGCTTCATCTCCATCTTCGTCTCATTCTGTCTCTTTCTCAGTCTCCTTCTCTCTTTTCTCTTCTCTCAAGTTTTTCTCATTCTTCTTCATCTCTAATGGCCAGTCCCAGAGGGTGGTATGTATTTTGTTCCAGTCCCATTCCGAGTCTCAGTCCCAGTCCCACTCCGAGTCTCAGTCTCAGTCCCAGTCCTAGTCCTAATCCCAGTCCCAGTCCGTCTCTAGTTTACTTTCCGGAAAAAAGCATCGCAAATACTAATATAGGCAAATTTATATTCGAAATTTCAGGCAAATCGAATAGGACGTATGTAAATAGGTGTGTGGGTATTATTAATTCTTGCTTTATTTCGACTTCGCATGCATATTTATCACTTTTGCCAGGTTGATGCGACTAAATCGAATATCACAATGAACTTTAGAGCTCTCAGCAACAGCATTCATTTGATATCCATAATACACACACATTCTAGGGGTATCCGGGTCCATGTTTTGACCTATATCTCGAGACCCTAGCTAACTCAGCGGTGTAAAACTTACTCTGTATTATAACACACATCAACAGCTTCAATTTGATACCCATAATATAAAAACACATCTAGTGTTACCCTGATCCACGTTTTGGCCTATATCTCGAGACTCTAGTCACCAATAGTTATGAAAACTACCCTGTACTCATCAGCAGCTTCAATTTGACAAACACAATGTAGAAACATTGTCTAGGCGTTCACGGGCCCACGTTTGGCCTATATCTCCAGATCCTAGTCACCCAGGGGTATGAAAATTACCCTCTACTAAATCACTCATCAACAGCTTTCATTTGATATCCATATTGTATAAACACATTCTAGAGGTACCCGGGTCCACGTTTTGGGCCTATATTTCGAGACCCTAGCCTCCCAGTTGTATGAAAATTATCCTGTACTATAGCACTCATCAACAGCTTTCATTTGATATCCATATTGTATAAACACATTCTAGGGGTACCCGGGTCCACGTTTTGGGCTATATCTCGAGACCCTAGCCTCCCAGTTGTATGAAAATTATCCTGTACTATAGCACTCATCAACAGCTTTCATTTGATATCCATATTGTATAAACACATTCTAGGGGTACCCGGGTCCACGTTTTGGCCTATATCTCGAGACCCTAGCCTCCCAGTTGTATGAAAATTATCCTGTACTATAGCACTCATCAACAGCTTTCATTTGATATCCATATTGTATAAACACATTCTAGGGGTACCCGGGTCCACGTTTTGGCTATATCTCGAGACCCTAGCCTCCCAGTTGTATGAAAATTATCCTGTACTATAGCACTCATCAACAGCTTTCATTTGATATCCATATTGTATAAACACATTCTAGGGTACCCGGGTCCACGTTTTGGGCCTATATCTCGAGACCCTAGCCTCCCAGTTGTATGAAAATTATCCTGTACTATAGCACTCATCAACAGCTTTCATTTGATATCCATATTATATAAACACATTCTAGGGGTACCCGGGTCCACGTTTTGGGCCTATATCTCGAGACCCTAGCCTCCCAGTTGTATGAAAATTATCCTGTACTATAGCACTCATCAACAGCTTTCATTTGATATCCATATTGTATAAACACATTCTAGGGTACCCGGGTCCACGTTTTGGGCCTATATCTCGAGACCCTAGCCTCCCAGTTGTATGAAAATTATCCTGTACTATAGCACTCATCAACAGCTTTCATTTGATATCCATATTGTATAAACACATTCTAGGGGTACCCGGGTCCACGTTTTGGGCTATATCTCGAGACCCTAGCCTCCCAGTTGTATGAAAATTATCCTGTACTATAGCACTCATCAACAGCTTTCATTTGATATCCATATTGTATAAACACATTCTAGGGGTACCCGGGTCCACGTTTTGGGCTATATCTCGAGACCCTAGCCTCCCAGTTGTATGAAAATTATCCTGTACTATAGCACTCATCAACAGCTTTCATTTGATATCCATATTGTATAAACACATTCTAGGGGTACCCGGGTCCACGTTTTGGGCTATATCTCGAGACCCTAGCCTCCCAGTTGTATGAAAATTATCCTGTACTATAGCACTCATCAACAGCTTTCATTTGATATCCATATTGTATAAACACATTCTAGGGGTACCCGGGTCCACGTTTTGGGCTATATCTCGAGACCCTAGCCTCCCAGTTGTATGAAAATTATCCTGTACTATAGCACTCATCAACAGCTTTCATTTGATATCCATATTGTATAAACACATTCTAGGGGTACCCGGGTCCACGTTTTGGGCCTATATCTCGAGACCCTAGCCTCCCAGTTGTATGAAAATTATCCTGTACTATAGCACTCATCAACAGCTTTCATTTGATATCCATATTGTATAAACACATTCTAGGGGTACCCGGGTCCACGTTTTGGGCCTATATTTCGAGACCCTAGCCTCCCAGTTGTATGAAAATTATCCTGTACTATAGCACTCATCAACAGCTTTCATTTGATATCCATATTGTATAAACACATTCTAGGGGTACCCGGGTCCACGTTTTGGGCTATATCTCGAGACCCTAGCCTCCCAGTTGTATGAAAATTATCCTGTACTATAGCACTCATCAACAGCTTTCATTTGAGACCCATATTGTATAAACACATTCTAGGGGTACCCGGGTCCACGTTCTGGGCTATATCTCGAGACCCTAGCCTCCCAGTTGTATGAAAATTATCCTGTACTATAGCACTCATCAACAGCTTTCATTTGATATCCATATTGTATAAACACATTCTAGGGGTACCCGGGTCCAAGTTTTGGGCTATATCTCGAGACCCTAGCCTCCCAGTTTAATGAAAATTATCCTGTACTATAGCAATCATCAACAGCTTTCATTTGAGATCCATATTGTATAAACACATTCTAGGGGTACCCGGGTCCAAGTTTTGGGCTATATCTCGAGACCCGTAGCCTCCCAGTTGTATGAAAATTATCCTGTACTATAGCACTCATCAACAGCTTTCATTTTACATCCATATTGTATAAACACATTCTAGGGGTACCCGGGTCCACGTTTTGATTTCAAGACCCTAGACACGTAGCGAAAAAAAGGTAGACGTTGGCCGATTCTCAGACCTACCCAATATGCTCACAAAATTTCATGAGAATTGGTTCAGCCCTTTCGGAGGACTTCAGCCTCTAAAACCGTGACAGAAGAATTTATATATTAGATTTCCTATAAATAAAGTTATCTGATAATACACTACATAATTAAGCTTTTACTTTCAAATTTGGTACGCAGGCTATCTATACATAGATAACTCAAACTGCGTGAAAATTTGGAAAAATGGGTGTGGCAACGTCCATTTATTAAAAAGGCTTTTCATCGGCTTTCGGTAACGGTATCTTCAGAATGGTCTAGATACAGTCACGAAATTTTGTGTGCATCTTTCCTATTTAAAAATAAACTTAACAAAGATCGGTAGATAGCCACGCCCATGTTCTAACTCTGCAACTGATATAATTTTAGAACTACAATTTGAAATGCGTATTTATTAACTTCGAAGTTGGGCGTTAAGTTGTTTACATTAAATATAGTTTAAACAACTAAAGGTGTGTAATTTCGGGTGTAACCGAACATTATATACTCAGCGTGAGCTTCAATTGTACATTTCATTTCAGATAAATTACTTTTCTACATAACACGTGGCACCGCCCCTTTAAAAAAATGTCACCCCAATTCTTTACAATAAACTTGATAAGTGAAATATCATTGATCCAAAACTATTTTTTGCTAATTTATAGCTTATTATTCTAGTCTACGACCATTTTAAATTTGTTTTATATCTAAGTTGCCGTGCTTTTTAACCGATCCTGTCCATTTTTACTAGAAATATTTTCTGCTATAAGGAAAATATGTGTACACAATTTCACTACGATATGTTAGTTTTTCTTCGAGTTATCGCTCCCGAAACAGAAAATTGCTTAGCCATAAAATGGGCGGTGCCACACCCATTTTCAAAAAATTCAGTATTTTCCAATTTAATGTTATAATTCAATTTAGAAAGTAAAATTCTATTGATACAAAGCTCTTTCGCTAAGATATAACTTATTATTTTCGTCTTCGACCCCCGTGGTCCTTAAACGATTTCGTACTTTTTCTTCAAAGCATGTGTCCTCTGGACCTTGTAGCGATAAGCGAGGATCTACATGGATATCAGAAAGAAAAATATTTTTCCAATACTTGCCAATATAAAAGTTTAAATTCAATAAAAACTTGGGGAAAGATGGAAGGTCTGGATGAAGGGCCTGGGACAAATTCTAGTCGTTAGATTTTGGAGGGATTATTTCTCAAAAAGAATCGTTTTTCAAATACTGCTCCAAGTTTTCTGAAGTTTGCACAAGGACACTTAACACAAATAAATAAGAGTCCTGTCGTAAATCTCAAAAATTATAATAAAAAAACGTTGATCGAATGAAATTTTCAATGTATAATAAACTTTTCACTTCATCGTTTCATATAACTCACCCCCCCACCACCCCACCTCCTCGGGGAATATAGTTTTGGAAATTTCCTTACTCTTCCACATGCCCTAAAACTGGCCCTAGATACATGGGGATAAATTTGTATCGAATGATTTTTTCCGAAATCGAGACAACCAGATTTTGACTCAACGGAATAAGTGATTGAACAATTTTAAACTTAAAAAAAAACAAGTAAGGACGGGACTGTCTTCGGCTGTGCCGAAGACTTCATACCTTTCATGAATGAGGCTGAACAATAATCTTATGCCGTTCGTAATCTCCAAATAATCGAATGTCTAAGATAAGAAATATATAGTGAATAATAGTGTATAATAGTGTATAAAATAAAAAATGGCAAAAACCCCCTTATCTGAACGATCGCTTGTATGGGATTTATATTATATATAGCTCCGATCGAAATGATTTTTTCATGAAATCTTCTATGATATATTTGAATAAATATCACCGTGTTTCACGTTTATACTTTCTAAATTAAGGGAGAAATGGCCAAAAATCTTTCTGTCTGAAAGATCGGTTGTATAGGATATAACTATATATAGCTCCGATCAAAGTGATTTTTTCAGGATCTCTTCTATGATACATTAGAATATATATCACCGAGTTTCACGTTTATACTTTCTAAATTGCGGCAGTAATGACCAAAATCGTCTTATCTGAACGATCGGTTGTATGGGAGATATATGTTATAGTGGTCCGATCCTAGCGGATCCGACAAATGTCTAATATAATACAAAAATACATCCTTGTGCCAAATTTCATTGAGATATCTCAAAATTTGAGGGACTAGTTTGCGTTCAAACACACAGACGGACGGACAGACGGACGGACAGAGGGACATGGCTATATCAACTCAGTTCGTCGCCCTGATCAATTCGGTATACTTAATGGTGAGTCTATCTTCTATATTTCTCAACGTTACAAACATCGGACCAAATTTAATATACCATTTCATGTTCATGAAAGGTATAAAAATCATATGACTAACTTTGATCTTGGTATCTGGACCACATTTGAACCATATCACCCATATGATTCAAGATCTTGAAATAATCAATAACCGATATCCTTTAGTATGAAAACGAGTACAGAGCTCTAATAAGATTTTCGATGCAGCATCGTGCGCTGATAGATGAATATATTGCATGTATGTGCATGGGGAGCGACAAATAGCCGTCTGACATGAAAAAGTAGCCAAATTTAACTTTTTTTGCAAGCATAGCATAAGAAAACGAATTTTACATTTGTTTTGGATATGAGTACTTTCATACTTTGCAAGTTATAACATTTTCTCCACTCATTGGTAATTTTCTAATATTTTTCAAAATTAAAAACTGCATTTTAACAAAGAATAGATGACGAAATATGCTAGCAGGTATTTTTCTTGTATAGCGAGATTGTTTATAACAGTGCTTTTCGAAATTGTTTTACGTCAATGGGCAAACCGAAATAATATTCAACTGCTAAGTCTGAATTTCTTTACAAATTTACAAAGGCAAAATCTTACGCGATTATGACGATGTTCGCCTTTGCATCAAAACTCATTGTGACGCAGCCATAAAGGATATTAAAAGGAAATAAAGAGGTCCTTAACTCGAATATGCCCAATGTGACGGTAACGTCACGCGCGAAAAATGATGGGGAAAAATAACGCTTAACTAGCTAAAAAAGATTTCTTATTTAGATCACTAAGAACATAATCCTTATGATTTATTCTCAAATATACATACATATATCTAACATGAAGTACGTGTTTACGTAGTAAATCAAAGCTACATTTCAAATGGCGAAAATGGGAATAAAATGTATTAAAACATTGATCGTTTGCTTAATAAGTACGTTTGGTGTTGGAGAATTAATCAATTACAACAATGTAAAATGAAAAAGTCGCGCGCTTAAACAAGTAATAGAGATGTGACTTGCAATGGAGATACATACATAATAAAACTAATAAAATCAAATATACAAACACATGTACATATCAATGGCATATAAAAACCAAACAACAACACCATTAACGCCATTTATAGACAAAAGGCCCATTAACAACGAGCAACAAATGTGTTTTAAATGCCAACATACAAATGTTAGTTCTATGATACATATGTATGTACATAGATATGTGCATATGTATTTGTCTATGTCAATATTTAGCCAAAACAACTTGAATTCCCCACTGCAAATACGTTGGCATTGTGTAATCATTAGACTTTTTGCAAAAATATTTTCCCACAGTTTTTATGAAATTACAAAAAAGGAAATTTCATGATGTGCCAACAAAAACATAAAAAAATTCATTAAAATACAATAAATTAAGAAAAACATTTGTTGATGACAAAAGCAATGACAAAGAAACCAAATATACATATATCGCTATAAATAAATTAGAAATTAAAATGTATAATTTTACTAATTGTTAAAGTGTTGCTCCAATACACTTAAACATATGGGCGTCAAAACTCAGCTGCCGCCATTGAACCGCCATTGTTTGAACGTTATGATTCAAATAAGTAAAAAACAATTTATTGCTTTCAAAAACAAAATTTTTATAGACATTTGTTTTGTATTAAAAATTTATGAAAATGTTGACATGGCAAGCATTTTGTATAAATTAATTTTTATTTGTTTAACCATTTTAGCTAAAAACGAAAAAGAGAAGCAAACTATAGTCTCACACGCGCTTAATATTCATGCACAGTGGTCAATTTAACCTCGATATCGGAGCGGAATTAGTAGCACCCAAAGTATATGTAAATCGCCTTTTTTATTCGGAAAAAGTCGAAATATTGTAAAATGTTTTTAAAAAAATATAAAAATGGTTAAGTTCTTACATTTATTAATGTTATTTTTTTTTATGAAACTTTTGTTCTTCACAATCTAAGTTTAATATTTTAGATATGCATTTTTTCCAAATTCGAAAAGTTCAGAGCATTGGGATTGACCCTGGTGTTTTGATCTTTTATCTGTGAGGATTAAGCTTTTAGCTTTCGTCTTTGTTGCTTCGAACGTTCAAGTTTTCCTATGAGCTTTGAACTTCGAATTTAAGCTTTTACAATTTATCTCTACTTTTCTATCTTTAATTTTTGATCATTTGATCTTTGAGTTCTAATATTTGATCTTTAATACTTGATCGTTGAACTTCAATTTTGATAGTTTGATTTATGACGTTTTATCATTGGTCTTTGAAACTCAGTTTTTTCATCTTTGATTTCTGATCTTTAGTTTTTATATTTGGACCTTTGATTGTTGATATTTTTTCTTTGAACTCTGACATTTGATTTTTAATCTTTGATCCTCAATTTTTGCTTTCTTTGATCTTTGCTGTATGATCTTCAAGCCACAAGTTATGATCTTGGGCCTCAGGTATTTGATTCTAGATCTTTAATCTGTGATCTCTGATCTTGAATCTCTGATATTTGATTCTTGGCTTTTGATCTATATTTTTCGATCTTTTATCTTTCGTTTTTGATGTTTGATATTTGTTTTTTGGTCTTTCATCTTTCACTTTTAATCTTTGATCTTTCAACTCTTACCTTTGATCTTTGATTTTTAATCAATGATCATTGATCCTGGCTCTTAAATCTGTGATTTTCGATCCTAAATCTCTGATTTTTAATTTTTGATCTTTAGTTTTTGATATTTGATCTTTGAGCTTTGATCTTTATTTTTTCACATAAGGCCTTTGATCTCCGGTCTTTGATTTTTTTGGACAGTGTTGAGAAAAGATGAGATGTTTGAGTTTCGGGAGAAAGGTTCTCTGGAAGATCTATGGTCCTGTCCGTGATGATGACCGCAAGTCTAGATGGAGGTGCAATGATGAGCTGTATGAACCTTACGTCTATATGACGATTGTGCAGCGAATAAAAACCCTAAAACTTCGCTGGCTAGGTCATGTTATGCGGATGAACGAAGACGCGCCGGCGAAGAAAGTATTTCAGTCGACGCCGCAGTTTGGAAGCATTGGAAGAGGTAGACCTCCACTAAGTTGGAAGAGGCAGGTGGAGGAAGACTTGACCCCCCTTGGTGCTTCCAACTAGCGTCAGTTATCGCGAAACAGGGATAGCTGTCGTCAAATAATGATGATGATATTTGTAATCACAAGTCATTATAAAAATTGATTACATGATAAGTAAAGTATTTATTACCGATACTAAGCAAAAAATAATCCCATTTTTTTCAACTTTAAAATTTGAATTTCGCCCCACAAGCTAGGTCAAATTGAACATTGTGAGAAGCATCCATTTTTGTGGTTTAATTTGCATTTATGTAAATACCTAAAGCGGTGGTTTGTGGTGATTGTGAACTTATTTATTATTCGAATATGCCATAGATTTATGGTTTTGGTCATGGCGGTCACACTGGCTGTTTCATTCCATATGTTTCGGTTTCGCTTTGTTCTCTGCTAGTTTTGAATTGTCATTTACTTTATATTAAAGCATTAACATTTTTAATTACTTTAACATGATGTTAAGCAGCTATTTTATTAATTTCTAAAAATCAGTTTCATAGCTCCGTTGACATGGCGTTAAATGTGTGTATTTATCAATTGAGAGCATGTACAACATGAACTCATAATTTATCTGAAACTTGTATCTATGGATTGCGAGTGAATGCTCTTCATTGCACCATCATAAAAAATAAGAGTTCTAAGGCATTTGTGAAAAAAATTAACTTAATTTGCATACCCTCATTTAAAAAGAAATATAAAAGAAAAATGTAATAAGCGCTAGGCGAACACCCTTCTTAGAAATATATCTATAGGAATACAAAATCAAATATCTTTCCTTTGATACCCACATTGGTAATCTTATCCAATTTTTAACGGATTTCAAATAGGAGGCGACCTTGTAATAACTTCCTGGGTAATGTCACTTAAGTAAAATAGTTGGAATGTAGCTTGAAATCTACAATAAACTTTCATCCGAATGGAGCAAGTCGTTTCTGAGGCAATACAGCATATATCGACAGGCTATACAAACGAATAAGTGTTATCAGTTTAAGTAGAAACCCCGCTTAGCCATTTTTGCGGCAACCGCAGTGGTTGTGAGATTCTCGTGATCGGTAGCCGGCAGCCCTGCAAAATCAAAACAATTTGAGTTATTTTATTAATTTTTTCTGCTCTCTACCAGTGGCCTACAGAAAGTTTCCTTGTAAATTGCACTCAAAAATTGCAGTTTTAAAACTATAATTGAAAAAGTTTTGTTGAGTTGCATGCTCGAAGTTTTTTACGTTTTTGCACACATTCGAATAAGGGCTATGTACTAATGTATGTATGTACATCCTCAATAATTAGCATATCGGTCTTAAAAGTGCAAGACCATTCATAGCAGAGTGGCGAAAAGAAAAATGGTATATTTAAATATTAGACTAACCAGAAAAATATTAACCCTAGACGGTCATCCTTCGTCAATACGACTACGCACGATCTTATTTTCACTGTAAAGCGGGAGTCATTGGTGCCGTATGTCGTATCCCTAACGTAATCAGCTGTTTATCGTTACGACGGTAAACCAAAAACCAATTGGTTGGCTACGATATGGTTACGACCTTAGCGGCACATAATCGATTGCATTGATTCCCATAAGGTTGGTCGAATCAGCTGTTATAAGGTTATCGATACGGTTACCAATAAAGCACCAATGTCTGCAGCTTAAATATGTTTTTATTGTTCGTGTTGATCTCCGATTTCGTACAGCGATAGTCGGTTGTTTACTTTCTTTGAATGCACGCATACAGAGGAGCACGCAAATCGTAAATAGATTTTTTTTCGGTTTTGTTTTATGGCGTAGTCAAATTGAGGAAGGATGATGTTTATGTAACTTTCAGGTTTTTGTGGTATATTTTTTATGATCGACTAGTGATTTATTTCGTTTTGCCACGACTACTAAGCAACTGTTACATGATGAGGAAATAGAGAAGTTTCTCTCGTCGATCGATGACGATGAGTTGGAAAACGAAACTAGTGAATTAAGTCTTGACACAGAAGTAGATCAAGACGAATGCACCTAAAATAGAAGCTCGTCAGGTGGAGAAACTAATGTGGATCTATGCGATTATGCTCATAATTCAAGCTCTTCAGATGAAGAAACTGAGGTGGATGAAGACGACGTTCCCCTTAATATTTTAAAATCAAATTCTAATATTATATCATGCTCTAAAGTAATAGGAACAGGTGGCCATTATGCCAATTTTTCGGTATGTTCAACATTTCTTTTATAGATTTTGTTTTTTGTTTGTTATTTACACACACAATATGTTTAAAGTCGGACAAAAGCCTTTAAAACGTGTAGATTTTATAAAAACGCTTTTTTACTCGCCTTATAAACAGTCATTTAGATGACAGACTTAATATGCCAACTATTACCACTACGATAAGAAATGACATACTAAATTTACGTCCTCATCATGCACAAATCGATCTGAAAATATGATACCGGCAACAGAAACTAAAAAACGGAAGGTTTGTGCCATGCGTCCTTCTTCCAAGTGAAGAATAACGAAGGTGGTATAAGCAAAGTGCCATAAACACCTATGTGGAGAGCATAAAGTTGATGTTTGTGCCTCCTGTCTTATCTGAGGTTAGAACTTTAAATGTTGCTTTTCCTATTTAAATTTAATTATTTAGTTTTAAGAAACTTAAAGACTTGTATGAGAATTCCTGCCACAAATTGTGATTTTGAATTTTTTAAAAGTCAATGCCTTAAAGTTTTAGCCAATTGATAGACTACTGTGAATTATTAATTTTAGTTAAAAGAGTATAAGGTCTTCTTTTTAGTTTTTGACTTGTATTTACCAATAATGAAATAAATTAAAAAAATAAATAAAACGCGTTCATTATTTCTACTCACACCCTTCTGAAAATGGATTTAAAATAAGTCGTCGTCATAATGACGAAGGATGACGTTAATGTACAAAAAATAAGGATGACCGTCCAGGGTTAAGAAAAAAACGGTTCAGTGTAAGGGATTTAGAATATACCTCCCGCAGGTATGCGTGTTGTATATGTATAAGGCGACCCGAATGTTAGAGGGCTCAAAAAATCCATCCCCAGGCAGTCGGGCTAGTACCAAAAGTACCTGAGCATACCGGTATTTATTTCAACTATACGGAAAAATTTGGCGCTATCGGAAAAACTAAACCACGTCTTTGTTTCGTTTAAATGAAGATACAATGAAAATTGTTTCGAATGAAAAAGAGAAAAATCGGGTTTTAGCCAAAATTTCAATAGATCAGAAGAGCCTGCAATACTATAGCGCTTAAAAAAACTTTCTCACATAGAAATGGCTCGAAAGTGATCAACATAGAACTAAGTGGGTCTACAAAAAATTATCTTAGAAGTTCTTATAAACATTTTTTGGTTTATCAAAGATAAAATAAATATTTACAGAAAAGCACACACTTGAAATTTATTCGCACATTATGAGCTTGCAACGTGACTTGTCCCACCCGTCACAAGCTAAAATTGAGCTTTTATCTATTCTTTGATACATTCACAAGTTACGTTAAGATACAAATTGGATCTTAGTTTCTCCTTTAAATCAGATGTTAGATCTTATAGCGTTTTCTTTTCTGAAATAAATTGTTGCCTAAGTAAATGGTAAAGCCTTAATAGAGTTAATCCTACCCCAGAAAATTTTCAACATTTATAGTGCATACAAAGAACATTTCAACTCACCATATTCACTCATATTAACAGAGTATATGTGGAACTTAAGAGCGAATTGAGAGTTTCACAGAGTTGCACTGCCACACCGCCATTTTATACAGGGTAAAAGTGTAACGCTTTTGCGTTGCGAGCAGGCAACAATTTTTCACAAAAGAACGAAATACCCCGTAAATGCGTTGCCTGTTTTTAGAATAGAACAACAACCCTTGCGCGACGTACAAAACGCGTAACACTTTAGTCAGAAAAGAAAACGTTATTAGTCATACCCGTCGCTCTTAGAAAATTTTAATTTTTCGTGTTAATTACACACCTAAGATTTATATTTCATTAGCAAATGGATATTCGACGTTAAGCCCGATTCTTAGCGTTACCGGTAAAATAGTTCCCAGAACATTATGTAACCGAATATCGTTACCAGTTCTTTTATTCGCGATTCTGGTCCAAGTGGTAACGCTGTCATCACCTAGAAAATCACCAGTGTCTGTGGAAAAATTTAAAAGGTAGTTTTCATCGCTTTCACGGTTGCCAATTTGGTCCATTTGGACCAAAAATGGTCGCTTCCAACCCCATTTGGTCCGCTGGTCCCTTTTCTTCCTTGCCGCGATTGGTACTTTTCTTTCTTTTTCACTCAGGTAAAAATGTACAATATTGCCCAAAAACTTGCCACACTTTCTTTAGCCCCCATATAATTTTGAATTTACTTCAATGGAACTCTCACCATAAAAAATTGCTCAGTCAGTAAAATGTATCAGAACAATAACATTTCACCTAGGATATAATTTATGCCAAGCATTAAAAAGAAAAGTGTTGGCAAAAAAAAATAAAATAAATTTAAGGCGCGATAACCTCCGAAGAGATCTAAGGCCGAGCTTCTCTTCCAATTTGCGTCGTGCTCCTCTTGATTTTCCCTACAAATTGGCCGGACGGGACCTACATGTTTTATGCCGACTCCGAACGGCATCTGCAAGGCAGATGAGTTTTCACTGAGAGCTTTTCATGGCAGAAATACACTCGGAACGCTTGCCAAACACTGCCGAGGGGCGACCCCGCTTAGAAAAATTTTCTTCTAATTGAAAAACCTTATTTCTAAAATTTTGATGTTGCTTTGCCGGGAGTTGAACCCAGGGCATACGGTGTGATAGGCGGAGCACGCTACCATCACACCACGGTGGCCGCCAAAGTGTTGGCAAACACGTTGTAGTTAATTGTTGATGAAATAACCGACTAATCAAAAAAAACTCTTGTTTTATAATAATATTAATAACGGCTAGATATTTCGATCGGTTATACAACACTATGTAAAATATATGAAGATAAAAATTGCTTCTCGCCTATCATAGCTTATAGCGAGCACTCTGCCGTGAGCCTAACACTTTCAAAACGTATACAAAGAAATTCTATGCTTCTCGTTTGGCACTTTGATATTTAAATCTTTCTCACCCAGCTCAATGAGTTCAAGAATTCCAGGGACTATTGTGGTGTTAAGCCGCGCAAGGTAGTTGAAAACTAAGTATCTTGGTACAAGAAATATTTTAACTCGAAGACAGAAGGAAGCAAATGCAAAAGAGATTTGATTTCGGAAGAAATGTTTTGTATAAAATTATTCCCGCAGGTGCTAGCAGAACCCCTGAGACCTGGGATCAAAACTCACACTTACTGAATCTAGGCTCTGATATGAAGTTTAAACGTTAAGGGAAAAAGTAAGCATCTATAAAAATAGCGCTACAAAATTGCCTAGTCTCGTTTATGATTTACTGAATTTTCCACATACATAGTTCGGCAACATCAGAGCGCAAATTTTGAACCGTTTCTTACTAAAACCTAACTGCACTATACATTTTATTTCATTGCAATCAACAACATAATTCTAGAACCAAGAGCTTTGTGACCAAAACTAGGTTCACAACGTTTGGTTGCTGGAAGACATAGACTTATCCTATGTCAAAATATAGTATCATTTTTGGTTGCATGCACATCATATTTGTTTGTTCAGCTTGAATTAAAGGAAAGTCTTCACTATGTTTAGTAAAATTTTATAAGGAAACATCCTAAAATTTTGTATTTTATACTAATAAAATAACACAAAATTTGGTATTTTTTTCGATGAATTTTGGTCCCAATGAAAACATGGTGTGGCAACCGTGTTCGCTTTACAGAAAATGTCTCGCTTGTAGATACGAGGTTAACGAATAAACGGACGATGTGTATATGCATATTATGCATGATAAGTTTCTACATAGTATATGTAATTTATTCTGTGAAAGTACAAAATGTAAACAAAAATGTATAGCAAAGGCAACACTCTTTTGCTATTATCTTTACTTATTTGCGCTTACAATTCTTTATTTTTCAGTTTTGCCTTTTTCTAAACAACAGCTGTTGTGAGGTTATTTCGATGTAACCACCTACTTTTGTGGGTAAAAAATTAACCAGTTACTTTCGCGGGTAGAATACCAAAAGGGTGTAAAAATTGCCACATGATTTCGTTACCGTGGTAAAGAATGTTGTTACCACACTAGAATCGGGGCGTAAATGACAAAATATCATAACTTCTATAATAAATAGTTAAAGAAAAATTCCTCAAAGTTTAACCCAAAGTCGTGTTAAAATGTCGTACCCTTCAGTATGGAATGGCATTACTGCAGATTAAGTAATTTTAAGTAAGTTTGTCTCGTATGATCGGTATCACAACCTCGAAATAGATCCCAAAACCGATCCGAAGTAATCTCGAAATATTTGCGGAATACCTCCGTAACAGTCCCGAAAGTAATCTCGAACTACTTCAAATAATAGTCCCGATATGATCTCGAAATACTCGCAAAAATAATTCCGCAAGCATCGCGAAATGATTCGGAAACTAAGTATTCCGAAATAATTTCTAAAACGATACCGAAACGATACGTCCAATGACATGATCACAACTTAGCTCCAAAAAACTTAAACATTGTCCCGAAATAATTGCAAAAGCAGTCCGGAAAAATCCTGAAGTCATCCAGCAACGCCCACAAAACAGTCCCCAAAACGGTCACGGGAATACGGTCTGGATCGGAGTAAGATTATTCGGTTTAAAATTGAACGGGTAATAATTATTTTGAGTCCCTATACTAATATAATTAAAAGTTTAACAAATCAGACGAGAGATCTACATTCCCCAAACTCTTTTGCATCAAAAATAATAATAATCAGAATCAAATTAAAAGATATCAGTAAAGGATAGAAAAAAATTACTTCATATAATTAAATATCAGTTGAATATCAATCAAAAAAGAAAGCCATTTTTTGTGCTTGAAAATAGAGTGAAAACAGTGAGAACCCGAAATTTATTTCTGGTTGGCCTTGAAATGTAGTATCTGTCCTACTCATATTATAGTCCAAAAAATTAGAACTTCTTGCAATAGTGTAATCATGGTATTTTCCATCAAACGCACTTCCCATAGATAATTTTTGCTGAACATTGTCATAACCCAACATGTCTTGGGAAATGTTGACCTTTACAAAGTTTTGAAGTTCATTCAAACACTTCAACTCTTCACGATAGGTCCCTTCTTACTATTTTTACCACAGAGGTGAAAAGGCTGAGTAAAGCTTTTGCAACATATTGCATCAACACGTAGCAACTTCATGAAAATGAAATGGTATAACAACTTCGTCACGTATCTCAAAATTGTAACTACTTAAAGGAAAATAGATAGACCCAGCAATAAGTATACCGAAATAAGCAGGATGAAGAGCTGAGTTGCTTTAGCCATGTCCGTCTGTCTGCTTGTATGCAAACTAGTCCCTCAATTTTTGGGATATCTTGATAAAATTTGGTGAGCGGGTATATTAGGTGTCCGATTAGACATTTTTCGGAACCTGCCGGATCGGACCACTATAGCATATATCCCTCATATAGCCGATTTTTCAGAAAAGAGGATTTTTGTCATATATTCCTCAATTTATCAGATTGAAGCTTCATAATTCACCATATGCTTTCGTATATCGCACATATTATTGTCGGAAAAAATTGATGAGATCGGTCGTATATTTAGCATATAACCCCAAAACCGATTGTTCAGATAAGAAGCTTTTGATAATTACTGCCCCATTTTAACAGCTAGAGGATTCAAATTTCACCGAATGCTTAGATGCAGAGCATTCATTGTTGTCTGAAAAAATTTTATAGATCGGTGGTATATATAGTATATATCTCATACAACCGATTGTTTAGATAACAAACTTTTCGTTATTCCTGCCCCATTTTAACAGCTAGAACCTTCATATTTCACCAAATGGTTGCATATATAGAATATATTGTTGTCTGAAAAAAACACAGAGATCGGTCGTGTATATGGTATGTATCCCATACAACCGATTGTTTAGATAACAAACTTTTCGTTATTCCTGCCCCATTTTAACAGCTAGAACCTTCAAATTTCACCAAATGGTTGCATATATAGTATATATTGTTGTCTGAAAAAACACAGAGATCGGTCGTATATATGGTATGTATCCCATACAACGAGTTGTTCAGATAACAAACTTTTCGTAATTTCTGCCCCATTTTAATAGCTAGAACCTTCAAATTTCACCAACTGCTTACGTATATAGCATATTTTGTTGTCTGAAAAAGATCATCGAGATCGGTGGTATATATATATATATTCACCATATATATATATACCCCATATAAACTCTCATTGCTGCCCCGGCTAGAAGCATCAAATTAATTGGTCGTAATATGTTAATCTTCATTATATTTTGTCTCCAATTTTTTGTTCGCTTATTGATGTTTATGTATGATCGCATGTTTACCACCGCATGGCTTAGTCGAATATATTAACAAAGTTTCACATCACAATAGGTGCATAATTTGCACAATCACACATGTAAATCTATTGTCGTACACATGTCGCAGTTCCACTTACATATGTTGCTGCTCATGTTTAAACAATATTAGGGGGACTCATTAAAGCATATAAATTTATAAGGTGTAAAATTATATCCATTTACACACGCTGTTATATGAATGCACCTAATAATATTGTTATACAAATTAAAAAATGTCAAGATTAAGTGAAAAATCAAAACTAAACCTCTTTACTAAGATATTGTAATAAATGACTTGCTGATGTTGGAGATTTCTAATGAAAATTACGGCTTTTGTGTTTGCAAGATTGCGTCCCTTTGAGTTTACCGCGTTTACACCATGAAAGGTGCGCGTAAATTTATACAAATTTTGGAAATTATTTTTGATTTGATTGATACAAAATTTGACAGTTCGTTTACGCACTAGATAAATTTATACGTTTTCACACTTTATAAGGCATTTATAAGGTTAAATGAGTCCACCCATTGAATTTTAATTTTACAACACATACTAAATAAACGACCGTTGGAATGAATATGAAAGGCAAACGACTAAAAAACACATAGCTGAGAGTATCTAAATATGTCTGTCGAATATGTTTCAGCATTTCTTAAACTCCAAACGCCACCCACCCAAATGTGCACTTCATTATCAATTTGAATTTTATGTGGATGCTAACGTGATTGGCAAAATGTCGTTAGGAATATAAGAATTCGCAAAAAAACATCAATTGCCGCTACCCCATTGTAAAAAATTGGCTGCTACTATGCTTAGAGTTGTTGTTGTCATTGTTGTTATTGTTGTCAATACAAATTTGTTGCGGTATTGCATTGACATTATTTTGTTAAAGTCATTGCGCTTTGTTGCTTTTAATTTTATTATGGTGATTAATGTTTTTGCTATTGTTGTTGTTGCTTTTTTGTTGAGCATTCTTACTATTTGCTATTGTTGTAGTTGTCAGGGCAGCCACTTGTACACGCTCTTTGCACACAATTACGGGCCAGAGGCCATCATTTGCTGTTCTTCTCCTTGTTGTTCTTTCATTTTTTAGTTTAGTGGCAGGCAGGGCAGTAAAATGATATGAAATTCTACAGCCCTTGCCATTGACTTCTGACTTTGCTTGAGCCAGGCGCACACTTCTTAAGTTTAGAATCTAAACATATGTACATATACCCAATGATATCATTTTGCTTTGCTTAATCACAGCGATAAAATATCAAATTGCAGCGTTGAAAAGTTGGATTGCTGTTGATGTATGTAAGTATGTGTGTGATTATGCTTCAAAGGCTAAGCGAAGGCAAGTAGTAAAAGAAAAAACGACAACAACAATAATAACAAAAATAGCAAAGGCAATACATCAAGTGATCGGGTTGATGAACGTTCCAAGCACAACAGCACTCAACGTCCCACTAAAAACCTCGACAGACGAACGTTCTCGACTAAAAGACCAGTCGACCGTTTAGATGTACTGAATGAACTTAACTTCAGTCAGCCAGCCATAATGATAATTCGATTAAACCGACATGATATTGACAAGCAGACGAACCTGAACTGCAACAACAACAACAACAGCAACTCCTGCAACAACAAGCGCAATGTGGCAGAGACAAGTTTGAGGTGCAATTGTTGGTAAGAAAGTGTATCTGGACATGTACATACATAGATTCAACTCAAAATTATATGCAAAACTCGCATGGCTGCCACAAGGAAGCCACACAAAAAAGAAGTATGGCCTGTACATGGCATGGACAGTTATTTGGTTGGCCTCTTTGTCACATTGACTGTGGCGCTCTCCACAAAGGCTGTTGTTTATGAGTGGCAACAACTTGCCGCTTCCTCTAATGACATAGCTGCAACATGGCGATGTGCAAATCAGTTGTTGCCACAATGTATGCACAGTGAGAAAATTTAACTGAATCATAAGTGTAAATAGGGTGCTTCTAAATGTATTCCACACGGTTTGAGCACAATATTAGGCTCTCACAAAATTAACAGGCAGGAAATGGCTACAAAAGCTACCAAAAATAAATAAATAAATACACGGCACGAAAAACTCCGAAGAGATTTTAGGCCGTGCCTCTTCTAATTTGCGTAGTGTCCCTTTTTCTTTTTCATGCGGATTGGCGGCACGGGACCTACAAGTTTTAGGCCTAATTGAAAAAACTTGTTCAAAAATTTTCAGGCCGGATGATGATTACGTGGCGATTTCGAAATGGTATCATCGCAATATGCCAGTAAATGTTTCTTTATTTTCAGTTTCGCTAAAATCCGTTAATGTTGCTTTTCCCGTGACTTGAACCCAACACCTTCGGTGTGAAACGAAAAACTGTTCCTACTCCACACCTTTCGTTAAATACTGCTATATAAGTTTCACTTTTGTTCGCCATCTCCACAACAAGAGAAATACTGAAGAGAACACCATCCTTAATTACTGCTATTATCCGGAGCTTTGGTGTTGTTCCTATCTTTGTTAAGGCTTTTTAACCTTTTTGTCAATATCTTCAAAATTATTTGAGATAACAAGGTTAATGAAAGCTTCGATGCATTACTATTGGCTGGCACCTTCCGAGGACCTGTTCGGAAAAAGTCTCTTTTCGGATATATATATTGTTTATGCACCAGGAGCCTTTCTACTTTTTTATATTTCCGAGCTCATATTGCGATAACAACTAACTCCCAGGATTTTCAATAATGAACTAGGATATGTCGAAATAAAACTCTCTGTAGACTCATCTTATATTAAAGACTACGTAATTGCCTAAAACCAATCCGAACATCGTGCAGCGGTGTGATTTTTTGGGAAGTGCTTGTTTTGGTGCTTCGTGAACTTAGCGAAGCGAAAAGAAGAGTTTCATTGGTCGCATTTCAATCAGAGAAGGGTGTAAGTTTTTTACGAGCACCTCAAAAAAAGCTCTAAGAAAAGTGCGACAAATGTTTTCTCTTTGAAACTATTTAGCGAATAACTTGCGACAATATACAGATCTATTAATTTTTTGATCACCCGAAGGTGAACTACCGAGACTGGTTTGCTAGCACATACTTCCGAGTTTGAGGGATTGTAAGCCAAGCTGAAATACTGCAAGCGACCTGAATGCATTCTGCGTTCGTAAATTGATGGTCGGTTAGGTAAAGAGTCGGAAGTCGAATATGGTGATCATATGAGGCAGTACTCAGGTGTGAGTGCTGGAATCTACTCGGACTCGCCAATTAAACTGATACTACTGCATATATCTAAATTCATCCGGAAGCCACGTTTTTGGAGAACCTGGGCAGGTTGCCAGAAAAATGTATTCCATATATTCCTAATTGTATTACTAACTCTGGCTTCAGAAGGTTTATACGGTTTTTTAGGCAGTTAAAAACGGCTTATAAAAACCTCCTTGGGTGTCCTTTTATACCTACCTGCCTACTTACCGCTGAATATACTAATAAAAATTTAAAGAGACATAACTTCACCAAAGTTTTATAGGAACTCAAAAAGCATTCAGATGTATGTTTATTTCTCTGGTGCAGTGACAGAGCAAAGGGACTTATCCTAAGACTGAACCTTAAGAAAACATGAAGAACTTATATTCACTGCCCTAGCCAAGGCTATAACATTAACACACCGAAAGAGGCCTTTGAAAAATTTTTGGTGATGTCAAGTGATGTGATAAGAGTACACATCAGGTCAAAAATACGCGCTTTGACAAATGCTCAACGTTCCAGTACTGAGGTCAACTATTTTAGGAATAAAAATACCTGCGTAAACTTTAATTCATTCCCGTTACCGGAAATATAGGCAGGGTTATAGAAAATTTAATAATGAGCCGTATAAACTTTACGTATCAAATAAAAACCCAACGGCTGATCTTATTACGTCATGTCTTGCTAATGAAAGATGACTCTTCTTTTTATACGATATGATCACTTCTTCTCACTGCATTCGATTCGCCTATCTTTCTGCTAATTATTGTTTTCTAAGGCAAAGCCAAAGATTTTTATTTTCTTTAATGTTTCCCACCTCCATCACAGGGGAGTTTAGTATTTTGTTAAATGTACTACGTTAATTTTACTTTGTTGCAATTCGTTCTTTTTGAAAGGTTTATGGGACTCACTACTTCATCAAAGTATTCTAAAAAACCGCTGTTCATACATTCTACATGGCTTACTTTTGCTCTCTGAGAGCAGGTCTTATAGCCGAGTAGGCGTAGGCCTTCACTCACGATTCCATTTTTGGGACACTAGGTGCGCTTATGCTTTTTGATGATGCGTAAATCTTGGATGTAGCAATATAATCATATAAACAACTAAAACACACGAAGCATGTCGTTCGGTTATCACAACCTAACAGATCCCTTTACGTCCTGGTCCTGTATGATCCACTTAGGAATGCGGCAAAACAAAATCGCTTGGATAAGTAGTCCGAGATTCCTCATGACAATGAGATAAGCTTCATCACAGAGGATTGTGTGATAAAACTATCGTTTTATGTTGTAGCTATTTATATAAGTTTTCGGTACTTTATATAACAATTACAATACAAATTTTCTCAGTGTACTACTCAACTTAGGAACATGAATTCAAACATTAAGTGCTGCACATTTCTGGCTTTTAGAGCCTTCGGCAGCAAAGCGCCACATCAACAACAATTAAAACAACTAAAAACAAGTAAGGAAAGCTAAGTTCGGGTTTAACCGAACATTACATACTCAGCTGAGAGGGAAAATCACCATGTCGGAAAATGAACCTAGGGTAACCATGGAATATGTTTGTATGATATGGATATCAAATGAAAGGTGTTAATGAGTATTTTAAAAGGGAATGTGCCTTAGTTCTATAGGGGACGCCTTTTCGAGATATCGCCATAAAGGTGGACCAGGGGTGACTCTAGAATGAGTTTGTACAATATGGGTATCAAATTAAAGGCATTAATTAGGGTTTTAAAAGGGAGTGGCCCTTAGTTGTATATGTGAAGGCGTTTTCGAGATATCGACCAAAATGTGGACCAGGGTGACCCAGAACATCATCTGTCGGGTACCGCTAATTTTTTTATATATGTAATACCACGAACAGTATTCCTTCCAGATTCCAAGGGCTTTTGATTTCGCCCTGCAAAACTTTTTCATTTTCTTCTACTTAATATGGTAGGTGTCACACCCATTTTACAAAGTTTTTTCTAAAGTTATATTTTGCATCCAAAAAAACAATCCAATCACGGTGTTTCATCCCTTTTTTCGTATTTGGTAAAAATTATGGCATTTATTTCATTTTTCGAAATTTTCGATATCGAAAAAGTGGGCGTCGCCATAGTCGGGTTTCTTCCATTTTTAATACCAAGATAAAGTGAGTTCAGATAAGTACGTGAAATAAGTTTAGTAAAGATATATCGATTTTTGCTTAAGTTATAGACGGTCGACTCTATATAAAAACTGGGCGTGGCTTCAACCGATTTCGCCAATTTTCACTGAAAACCGTTATCGTCATAGAAGCTATGTCCTTAACAAATTTCACAAGGATTGGTAAATTTTTGTTCGACTTATGGCATTAAAAGTATTCTAGACAAATTAAATGAAGAAGGGCGAAGCCACGCCCATTTTGAAATTTGCTTTTATTTTTGTATTTCGCTGCACCATATCGTCGCCCGCTATCCAGAAACATGAGTGTGCAATTTTTTCGATTTTGCGTTAGAGGCCTCTTTGAATTACCCTTTAGATTCTCTAGGTTCTACTTAAATCTAGAGCTTCCTACGTACATGGAAACCCCAATAATTTGAAATGCCATTTTCACGAATGTATAATTCAATCAGACAAAGTTCAGCAAGAAAAACGAATGTGGCACATTGTATGACACATTCGTTGATATGGCAAAACAATTTTTGAAAAAAAAATAAGAGCAGCACATATTCGTATGTTCGAATGTTCGGGTATACGTGACTGGTGTTCTTCAAAAAAAATTATACCGATGAAGAATTTTTAATAGCTTAAATAAATAAATAAATGTAAGGCGCGATAACCTCCGAAGAGATCTAAGGCCGAGCTTCTCTTCCAATTTGCGTCGTGCTCCTCTTGATTTTTCCCTACAAATTGGCCGGACGGGACCTACATGTTTTATGCCGACTCCGAACGGCATCTGCAAGGCAGATGAGTTTTCACTGAGAGCTTTTCATGGCAGAAATACAATCGGAGCGCTTGCCAAACACTGCCGAGGGGCGACCCCGCTTAGAAAAATTTTCTTCTAATTGAAAAATCTTATTTCTAAAATTTGATGTTGCTTTGCCCGGGAGTTGAACCCAGGGCATACGGTGTGATAGGCGGAGCACGCTACCATCACACCACGGTGGCCGCCAATAATAATAGCTTAATATCCTAAAAAAACAGTTGTTTAATTGAAGCAAGCCGGTTTATTCGAAGCCGTTGTCTCTTTTTGAATCAAAACTAAAATACTTGGAAAAATTGTGTGAAAAACTGGTTATACCAAAATAATATCATTATTTTTATAAAAATCTTGAGGACAACGCTTTTCCCGAACCCTACATTTCAGAAGATTCTGATTGTGATGAGAATAAGAACTAGTTCTATATTTGCAATAATATCTTAAATAAAAACACATTAGTGTATATGAAATTGAATAGAATGTGTAACTTTTTTTCATTTACATACATACTTTCGATAAGTCAAAGCCGCGGATGTTTTCCCAAGTACTGTGATGCTCCGAATCCCAATCCGCCAACGGAATTGGCCTAGCTGGTCTTGGCTTGGCCCTAACGTTATTTAAAAATCAATCTGTAGTGATTTTTTAACGTCTTTTGAGGTTAAGGCCATTCCATGACCAGTTGGGACAATTCTTATAGCTTATTCGGATTCAGCGCATCAAAATGCATAGAAAGCATGAGTAGATTAACCTGATCCGACTACTGTTAATTTTTTTGTATAGATGTGTTAACAAAACATATATCAGCATTTTAAATTTTTGTTGTGTCAGAAAAATGAATATGCTAAATCTCGGAGAATAGAAGGGATGTGAGCAGAACAATTATCTCAGTTAAAAGAGCAGAGTGGGAGTATAATATATAAGTACATTTTTACACTAGAAATTAATCCTTCTAATTTTGAGAAACTCGATTTCCCAACATTTTCATTTTGGCACATTCATGCTTCTGGCAAGCGGACGACGACGATATCATTACTGGAGTGGAATTTGACATAATTTACTTATATACAGTAAAGATATTCAAGTTTTTGTTAAAATTTTACTTAAATAAGTAGCGTCATCCGATTTTGCTAATTTTTATTAAGCATACATATAGTAATAGGAGTAACGTTCGTGCCAAATTTCATCATGATATCTTCAACTACTGCCAAATTGCAGCTTGCAAAACTTTTAAATTACCTTCTTTTAAAAGTGGGCGGTGTCACGCCCATTGTGCAAAATTTTACTAATTATCTATTCTGCGTCATGGGCCAACCCATCTACCAAGTTTCATCGCTGTATCCGTCTTTCGTAATGAATTATCGCACTTTTTCGGTTTTTCGAAATTTTCGATATCGAAAAAGTTGGCGTGGTTGTAATCCGATTTCGTTCATTTTAAATAGCGATCTGAGATGAGCACCCACTACTTACATACCAAATTTCATTAAGATACCTCAAAATTTACTCAAGTTATCGTGTATACGGACGGACGGACGGACATGGCTAAATAAATTTCTTTTTTCGCCCAGATCATTTTGATATATGGAAGTCTATATCTATCCCGATTAGTTTATGCCGTTACGAGGGTACCGTTATGCGAACAAAATTAATATACTCTGCTCAGCTGAGTATAAAAAAAACACGGTGCAAAGTCAAAAAGAAAAATTACGTAAAGGTCGAAGAAGCCGAAGCCAAAGTCAATGTCAAAGTCGTGTAAGATGTTGGCAATGCTGTTGTTCCTCCAATTTTTTATTGTTGTTGTCATTATTACTAGTACATAGTTTATTGTCGCATTTTGTGGTTTACATATGCATAAACAAGTTTGCATGATATCGGCCATTGTTGTAATAATAACAACAACAAGAAATCAACAAAGGATATCAAAAGCAAAAGATGTAATGCATAAGTATATTTCTTTTAATATTTGAGGAAAAAAAATTAGAGGGGACATATCCTTATATCCAAAAGAAGAAAAAACTAAATATCCACTATCCACGATTATGTGACTTTAGAAATAAAGTGTAACAAAATTGTCTCCTACTCACCAAAGGCGAATAGAACGCCGAACTATCCACGCCAATGCTCTGATAAGGGTTTTGATCCGTCGACGGATATGGTGTGCCATAGACCCCGACACTAGCAGCTGGTAAGCGCGAGTACTTGAAAGTGCCAAACGTGCTGAATCATATTGACACGAACATACAGTTTGACCGGAAACTGGATCTGTCATAATGGGACGTCCATTTTCACAACATGAACCACCAACAGCGGCGCCACCAGCACCCAATACCGCAATTCCGCTGCCATCGGACGAGCTGCCAACTGTAGGATTATTTATAGCTGCACCAGCGCCACCTGTTGTATTGTTAGAATTTTGTGAAAGTGCGTCGGGACTTAAAGCACCGCTGCTGGGTACATCAGCCGATCCACTGGCGCCCGTATTAACGCGACATTCACCAACATTTGAAGGACTTAGCGACGGCGCATTTGCACCGCCAGAAATAGGCATTGATGAGGTGTTTGGTGTATTTGGCGAATCGCCAGTTTGTGGTGATTGTGTGAGATTGGCAGTTAGAAGCTGGAAGAGAAGAAGAATTATGTTAAGTTTAGATTAGATAGGTCAACATTTTTTCTTATGAGTAAAATATAAAAGTATGCTTCAAACATACAATGGCTCATATTTGACTCGCAGTCCATATAAAGGTTAATAAAGTGGCTGCACGATAATAAAATACAAAGAAATTTTCATCAAGTACGAAACTACACACTTCATTGCCTGTAAACTGACTTTCAGCGTCGTTTATTAAAATTACGGTAAAAGTCATCAGTGTAACGATGGAAATTAAATGCATTTTGCAATCTGGACATTTGTGTTAACACAAGCTGGCATCAGCTACGGTAGCTACTTGGGCCGAGGAGATACAAGAATACTGATGCAACCGAATGTTGCATTTTAAAATAGCCTCCACAAGCAAGCTAACACTGCACAGAAGCTTTTCAATGAGATCAAAAATGCCCAAGAGCGAGTCAGACCGATGATCGAGCGTTGATATGGTGCGTTGAAATGGTGCAGCAAGAATTTCAACAGTTGCGAGCTTCTTTATATGTTGCATTTCAAGATGAGAAGAAGCACATACATACACACACTCACCTCTAGAAATGTATTCATGTAAATACCCCGCAGTAAAACCAACAAGTTTTAAATTACCTGATAGCTGGGATATACATATGACAATCTATAATACTCAGAATTTGTTTTCATGTAGGCGATTCAAATTTCTAATACGACAATATGCTAGGTTAGGTTAGGTGGCAGCTGCCCTGATAAGGGAAGCTCACTTGGACAACATGAAGGTCCGTTGTGATACCACATACAATAAAACAACGGTGACGTTGATCAACGCCCTAGACTGATGAGGAGTGTGATGACTAGTACCTAGGACCTACATAATTATTTTCTAGCTTTTAGTATTATTATTACTTAATGTAAGTATTATTTTCAATAAAACCATTTAACTTAAAAAGAAAAAAAATGAAATTATTTTATTTCTTTTATTATTCCGCCGTCAAAGTTATTTGTCGCCTTCGTGCTTTTTCTTGTAAATGTAGAACTCTGAACATTGTTCTGGGGTTTGCTGGAGAACTAGGCTGGAGGATATTAAGGCCAAGCTTCTCTTTCAATTTGCTTCCTGCTACTTCTTAAGTTTTCTCAATAATTTTTGAAATGGAGCTGACCCCGAACGCCATTATTATTTTTCGTTGAAATACACCCACTGCCACTTCTAATTAAAAAAACACTTTTTCTAAGTATTTTCATGTAGTTTTTCTCGGTACTTGAACCCAGGTCCTTCGGTGTGGTAGGTGGGCACGCTACCATGACGCTGTGGTGTTCGCCGAACCGAACTGTTATTACCTAACATTTGATTCCAAAAGTAGGATTCTCGCATGATGATGCGGTTCCATATCTTATATGTTCTCTAAAGCTCGTTCATATTTGTGGACCAGAGATCTGCTTTGAGTACTAATAAAATTAGTGCACTTAGTCATGAGCCAAAAAATTGTGTCTAAATGTGTACTTAGTCAAGTACAGAAAAATACCATGAGTGACTAGCACATAAAATAGAAAATACCTACGAGTGCCCCGCAACACATATGTCCCATACATATATGACTTGTTGAGTATAAACTGAAATCATAGTCGCTCTAACTCAGTAGCATGTTGGTTTCGTGTGTAATACACTGTATACTTCGTTTATTATGGTTTTTCTTCAGCGCTGTATTCAGTTTAGTTTCGTGTACATCGTTATGTTGCTAGCGTCAGAAGACTGATGTGACTATATTCATTTTATTGCACTGTTAATCTTACTGATTCCAATTAGTGTTTTCGTATAACACAGTTGACTTTCTTGCTCAATAAGACAATTGAGTACTGAACTGCTTCGTGGCTTATGAGCGGTTATTCATTTTACGAAGCATGACTATGTAAATGTGTTTTAGTGGATATAAGTGCTTGATATTCTTTGTTTGTGTACGCTCTAATACTAATTTTTTGGTTAGTCCACTAATAATCTTAAAAGATGAATAATTGCAGCTCACTGTTGTGGACCTTTTTTATCTCTTGTTGGTTAGGTTAGACTGGGAGGACATACATGGGAAGTTCTCACACATTCACTCGGAGACATTTTTGTCCACTTTAATGCTCTCGGTGAGTGTCAGGTGAAGCACGTTCGTGTAGATATTTCTACATAAGTCTTCATTTTACCACCTCCTTCAATATTGCTGTTGCAGGGGACCCAGCAACTGGGACGCCAGCGTTCAACACCTTTGTGCAATACCAGAGTTTATAAAACTGTGAAGAGGGATTTTTACATTGATCTCTGAGACCGAAATATCCTGGGCAGTCTAGCTGCGTTCTCTTTGACGACAATATTCGCCGACACTGTAAGAGTCAGTAAGCCGCTTGGGTCGAATTACAAACAGATGGTTCGACAGCAGACCATCTCTAGCTGCCTTTTCCATTTTCGAGCCGTCGGCGACCCGCCCAAGCCTCCCTTCTTTTCCCCAGGACTGGTGATTGGACACAGCCTTCTTGCGCCATAAATGTTTAAATTAGGTTTGGCCAATTATAGCAAATGTACGAAGTGTTGGTTGAAGGGGGAAACGACCGAGCACAATTTGTGCTCGTGCTTCGCTATTAGGGGTGATACAGCTGTAAGATCTAGAAGCAGCAAGTGGCATGGGTCCAAGAAAGTTTCTAGTTTTTGCGAAGGGAACTGAGCTATTTTATAATATAGGTCCTGGTTTTTGATAGGGTTTTCAGTTTGGCCATTAAAAAACCTTTTGGTAGCACTATGGACTCATTCAGTCTATGTGAGTTCCACACGGACCAGCCAGTTCAACCTAACCTAATCTTCACAACACTTCGTTTCCAGCTTGAATTGAAGCCGAGAATTATGCCCAGATATTTGGCTTCAAAAGAGAGATTTGCTGTAATTTCTTGCAGTCTCTGAGGGAATGTTTTGTGGGACTCATACCCAGTTCTTCCCTGATAGCGCAACTATGGTATATATTACGTCTAGTTCATTCCCACGTGGCTCTTGTATTAAAAGTTCTCTTTAAAGCCTACCTACCGAATTCCTCAATCCTGCATATTGATGGTGACAGTGATTCATTATCGTCAATTTCAAATAGTTTATTCTTACCTTTTTTACGGTTTCAATTTGTATTTTATATTCCAAATCACGGAGCACGCTCTTGTCTGCATATCGTTAGAGTCAACCATAATCCCAGTAATCAGTCCAGAAAAAGGTGAATGCATACCTGGCAGCAGTTTTTTTTTATCAGGTGAACAGAGGCCCATGTTCGCTGAGGACGAACCCCCGGGGGCCTTAGTTATGGACATGGATGAATACCAGAACTCGAAAAATTTGCCATAAAATATACTTTAAGAAAAACAGTAACAAGAATTACTCAACTCCTTTTAAGGGCTGGTTCGAGTTCGTTCGTTTTTTCCGAGTACTTTTGGGATTCACTGCTGGGTAGGCTAGATATATACAAATGTTTATTAATATGTATCAGCACGACAGCATCAGCGCATAATTTTTATATGGCGGGAAGTATTTTGTTGAAATTATACGATCGTAAAATGTTGTAGAAGGTGCAAAATGAGCAAATTTTTATGCAAAAAAAACGCAAAACTAAAAAAAAGCAGTAAGAAAACGATTAAGAAAAAAGTCCAACTTGGTTACCGCCTACCATGCAAGTATGAACAACATTAAAGCAGCTTCCGAAAAAATGGCCGCAGGAGCAATTATGCAAAAAGAAGTAGAACACAAAAACAAGAAAAATATATGAAATGAAACAAGAACTTCCACATATACATTCGCACTTCATATGTATAAAATAAAACAAAAACAAATTAAATAAAATAAAAATGTAGTCAAGCTGCAGTATACTATACATATTTGATCCGCATAAATACAACCCGTACTAAATACATATCAATTCTTCATATAAGCAAACGGACTACGCTCTTTAGTAAATTTAACTAACCTATAATTAAGTGAAATTTTTAGGCGACCAAAAATGTTTGAGGCATAACGAAAACGAAAAATTAAAATTTGATCGAAAGCTGTCGATTTTGACTTGTATCACTTTTGGTAAGGTGGCTAAAGAAACAAAAATTTTACGCATCAGGGCGTTACGATTTATGCCCAAAGCTTCTTTAGGTCAGTGCAACGCCTTCAAAATTCTGGCTGCGGCACAAGTCAAACTCAAGAAGACATGTATTCATACATATTTTCCACTGAAATGTGCATAATTAGCACCTTGAGGCTAGCGAGTGGCTAGACTGTTTGTTGTTCAATAGCTAAGTGGAAAAGGTGTAATTATATTTGGGTCCTATACTAAGAAGCATTTTTTTGATAGTTGTAGAATCATTAAATATTTTTGCATACAAAGTACATACAAAGACAATGGAAACGAATTTCAAAATATTTTTTAAGTCTTCAAGATTTATTTAATCAGCATGATTTATACTTCGGATATGAATAGAAAAATATTGCTGCTCCTTGTACTTTTTGCACTTTTAACCCTCTTAATAACCGTAACTCAGACAATTTTTCTGAGTATTTTTTGTTGTTGTAACCGCAAAAACGCTTCCCTGACGTTTGAGAAACGACTTTCTTAAACCCTGAAAACTTCGGGTCGTAGAAGTAGGTTGTCACTTATGCCTTTAGTCCACTGGGCTACTTCGAAGCCGGTCAAATTTACCTCCGCTCAGTCTTTGCGCTACATAATGAGCCAAGAACTTAAAATACTTTGCGAAAAATGCTTCGCATCTTTTTTAATATTAACGGCTCTCTTCTACACTTTGTTATTCCATCAGATTGACTCGATTTACGTTATACGTCGGATGGCGGAGTCATCACCCTACAGGAAAACGGTGAAAATTTCCCCAAAAGAAAAGCTAAACTACTACTACTACAATATCTTTTTGTGATGTGGAAGGTATTTTCTTGACAAATTGATTTTTTTTTACTCATGTTATATTCTGAATATGGGGAGTATCATAAAAAAATATAAAGGGTTCAAAAACCATTTTAAAATTACATTTCCATACGAGTTTTGAATTATAAGATCTTTATAGACCTTTCTTATTTATTTTGAACTAAGTCACTTGGAGCTCTGAAAAAAGGCTGAATATGTAGGTAATTGTACTCATTTGCTTGTTCCGTGGTCGACGTTGTCCTTATGATCCAAAAATTACCTCTGAATAGGTCCGAAACAGTGGAGAAATAGTTTTGGGAGCAACCCTGCAATAATCCCGAAATTATCTGGATACTATTCCTTAAATCAAAAAGATCCAGAAATTATTAGTAATACAGTTCAGAAGTGATTCCGACTATGAAATAATCCTGAAAATAACTCTAATGAATTCTCGGATAAATAGCAAAAAAAAAGTATCCGAAAGCAGTCTCGAAACGATATCGAAATGCTCCTGAGGTCAATCAACAACAGTCTATAAATGACTCTAAAACTATCAAGAAAATATGAATGAATACAATAAAAATGATCCCGAAAACTATCCGAAATGATCACTTATACAAAAATGAGCTCGAGATAGTTCTGGAAATCTCCTGAAAATATTTCGAAAAGATCCCGATTTAATATCGAAGCAGTATGAAATTTATACCAACAATATTAAGAAATCGGACCAAAATAATCTTGGAATAGTACCGAATTGATCCCGAATCAGTCTTAAGTTAACCCAAAAAGATTCCCGAGTGATCGAGAATTCAGTTCGGAAATTACCCTGAAATAATTCTGTAATTATTCTGTAATATTTCCGAAATGATCCCAAAATAGTTCCGAAACAGTTTTGAATTGATTGCAATAAGATCAGGAAATTGTACTGAAATAGTTCTGAAATAATCCTGAACTAGTTCCGAATTAATTTCGAAACAATCTTGACAATCAGTCCTGACATGATCCCGAAACAGCCCTGGAATTATGCTGAAAATTATCCCTGAATATTCCCGAATTGATCCAAAAACGAATAGCTCAGCAAACAAATGGTTTGAAAATGATCCGGAAAAAGTCATGAAATTATACAAAATAAATCCCGTAACTATCCCGAACGCAACCATGTACAACAATAACATAACAAACCGTTACATATAACAATTCAAAAAACCGGAAAATTTTGTGAATTTGATGATACTGGTGGACATTTCAAAAATGGGAAATAATATATTTTCAGCAACCTATAAAAAAGTGAAACTAGTTTTTCCTTATAACTTATATACTATTTGATCATAGATTTCAATATTACTGTAAACACGTATTCACCTAGCAAACACAAACAGAAATTTGTTGGAAAACTATGTTAGAAATCGAGACGGGAATGATTAGCGAATTGATGCAAGTTAAACTCACATTGCAATCCGATTAGATAATTGCCTATTGTTTCTTAATCTTAAAAAGGTTTCCATATTCATTATGTAAAAGCACACCAATCATTCCTTAACTCGATGAGTCACATCAATAAAATACGTTCCTCAAATACTGAATTCGTATCTTATAAGCTTAGCTGCTTTTGTTGAATAACTAAGTAATTGAATGTAGTTTGTGAAGTACTTAACTAAATATCATTCAATTATGATTTCCGAAGAATAGACAGGGCAGTTTTCGAGAAACGGAATTTTTTGTTTATTTATTTTTGTATTTTACCTTATTACGTGAACAGGTGGAGATATATGAAACGGTCGGGTGATGACAAATTTATCGGTTCACCATTCCCCAATGCTCTTTAACATTTGAGACTATGTTCATAAAAGGTGATGTAACAAGTTCTAAGGCCTTTAGGCTTTTGCTAGGAAAAAGTTTTTATAAAGTACAAAGTTCTTCTTTTACTCAGGAAACATGCGCTTAGAAAGGCATATGTATTAATTCCTTATTGGAGAATCAGGAATCTTAATCTAATCTACAAAGATGGATTCCTATATTTTTTTAGAAACTAAATATAATTGTTTTTGTTTTATCGGCCTATTAATAAAGGATTACAGGTTCTATTCGAGCTCAAGGCCAGAACAATAATTTTTATGATAATAGCAATTTATCAGTCGAACCCACCACCGCTGTGCAGCTAAATAGCTAGCGCAATAATTACCATAAAAATTATTGTTCTGGCCTTGAGCTCGAATCGAATCTGGAATCTTAAAATTCCCTTTAAATATGTATGTTGAATTGTTTTTCCATTTGTTTAAACTATCAATAATCCACTAATGCAGTATTTAAATAGCCAATAGTAAATTTAACGGTAATAAAACTCATAACACATACATACATAATACCAAATTAAAAAGCAGTCAAAATAAATGTGTAATCAATTCTTGTTTAAATGCCGTTTGAAATAAAAATTATGCTGAAGATTTTAATTAACACAAATTAATTATGTAAAAGTGTTGAATAACCAGTTAGTGAATGCAATCAATACTTTATCATTTGGTAGCTACAAGCGATCACCATTGAAATGATGGCCGTAAGGCATTGATCTTTAGATAGAGGGTGTTTGATAAGGGCATGTACTGATTAATATGAAAACGTAGTGGTTTATTACACAAAATATGGGTATTTCTTGGCGGTATTCACCCACCAAGGTACTTAATAAAAATAAGTTTTCATGTACTAAGTATTACCTAGAAGTAGATTTCATCTACGAGGAAGCCATTTTAAGGTGTTAACAAAAGTTTTTATAGCTTCTTAAATTATGCTGTATTAGGTTACAACAAACAAGTAAGGAAGACTAAGTTCGAGGGTAACCGAAAATTACATACTCAGCTGAGAGCTTTGGAGACAAATAAATAAGAAATAATAAATAAGGGAAAATCACCATTTAGCAAAATGAACCTAGGGTAACCCTGGAATGTGTTTGTATGACATGGGTTTCAAATGGAAGGTATTAAAGAATATTTTAAAAGGGAGTGGGCCATAGTTCTACAGGTGGACGCCATTTCGGGATTTCAATAAACCAATCCAATTACCATGTTTCATCTCTTTTTTCATATTTGGTATAGAATTATGGTATTTTTTCATTTTTCGTAATTTTCGATATCGAAAAAGTGGGCGTGGTCACAGTCGGATTTCGGCCATTTTCTATACAAAGATAAAGTGACTTCAGATAAGTACGTGAACTAAGTTTAATAAAGATATATCGATTTTTGCTCAAGTTATCGTGTTAACGGCCGAGCGGAAGGACAGACGGTCGACTGTGTATAAAAACTGGGCGCGGCTTCAACCGATTTCGCCCATTTTCACAGAAAACAGTTATCGTCATAGAATCTATGCCCCTATCACAAGGACTGGTACATTTTTGTTCGATTTATGGCATTATAAGTATTCTAGACGAATTAAATGAAAAAGGGCTGAGCCACGCCAATTTTGAAATTTTCTTTTATTTTTGTATTTTGTTCCACCATTTCATTACTGGAGTTGAATGTTGACATAATTTACTTATATACTGTAAAGATATTAAATTTTTTGTTAAAATTTGACTTAAAAACAAATTTTTTTTTAATCGGATGACGAAGATTTTGCTAATTTGTATTTGGAACACATATAGTAATAGGGTAACATTCCTGCCGAATTTCATCATGATATCTTCAACGACTGCCCAATTACAGCTTGCAAAACTTTTAAATTACCTTCTTTTAAAAGTGGGCGGTGTCAAGCCCATTGTCCATAATTTTACTAATTTTCTTTTCTGTGTCATAAGGTCAACCCATCTACCAAGTTTCATCGCTTTAGCCGTCCTTGGTAATGAATTATCACAGTTTTTTCGGTTTTCCGAAATTTTCGATATCGAAAAAGTGGGCGTGGTTATAGTCCGATTTCGTTCATTTTAAAAAGCGATCTGAGATGAGTGCCCAAGAACTTACGTACCAAATTTCATTACGATACCTCAAAGTTTACTCAAGTTATCGTGTTTACGGACAGATGGACGGACATGGCTAAATGAATTTCTTTTTCGCCCAGCTCATTTTGATTTATAGAAGTCTATATCTATCTGGATTAGTTTATGCCGTTACGGATTACCGTTATGCTAAAAAAGTTAATATACTCTGTGAGCTCTGCTCAGCTGAGTATAAAAATTACAAGCATTAAGAAAGATGCCGTAAATTCAAATAATAATCTTCGTTCCAACTGTAAATGGTTACGGGATGAGTGGCAAAGGAAAATGCGTCAATAGGCAGTTTGGATCTTTCATATGGAGTTATCCCTTTTGTTTTAGCATGACCCATGTAGAGACTGTCGGGCAAGTCGTCTTTCTAACCGTCCGGTATTCCTTACAGATTTTATAGTCTTTCAGACTTTAAACATAATCCTTAATTGGCGCTTAACCGCCCAAGCGATTTTGGCTGTTTTGTAGCAAGTCACGCCAGTTATCCCTGGTTCGCGATAACTTACGCCACGAAGGGAGGTCAAGTCTACCTCCTCCTGCCTCTCCAACTCGCTAAACTTTTACTTTTTGGCTGCTCGGACCGAGTCAGTTATGTATGAAGCCTTTGGGTACATAGTTCGACCTCTTGACTATCCGGTTCTATGACATGGATAGCAAAAAGATAAATGTAAATAATATTATTTTCACTCTCGACACGTGTGACTAATTTTTTTACTTTGTCAGGTTTGTATAACTTCCAAATTTAAAATAGAACAAAAAATGTATTCATGCAAGCACAGTATGAACATCTAAGGAAAATCTAAAACAAAAAAAATGAGTGTCCTTTCTTTTGCATGAAGTAGTAGTAGCCAAAAAATGTGACATTTTTTTATCTGCTCACACTCAGCAATGTACCACAAGAAAATTTGTCAAAATTAACATATACGAATTGAAAATGTTTTCCAGTAAAAGAGAATGCAAGAGAAAAAGAATACTTGTACCCAAATAGAATTGGAAATTGCATACCAAATACTCATAAAAAGAGTAATTGTTACCCGTGGTACTTTACCGACTACGTTCTTATAGGGTCGTTCCTAAAGGAAAGATTATACCTAAAAATATTTCTTGATCACACCAGGACCCTCTTGTGCACTTAAAAATCTTTAGAAAATGAACAAGCGAATTTTTCTTGATAATTTTTTGAGCGTTTGTTTGTATGTATGCACTTTTCACTTTCCTGGTTACTGGAAAGATTAAAGTAGTTCAGAAGAGTGTCGCATTCGCTGAGAAGTCTTAAGTTTTAAGTATGTATCCGTAGTATCCAGTACAAAATTTAATTGAGACATAGCAAAACGTTGATAATTAATTTGTTTGTCTTACATTACATCTAGTTCCTTTCATTTCAAATAAAACTTGGAAAACGGATATGTAGAAAAATCCTAAAAAACATTTCTCAATCTTGATTATACATAATCACGGCGATACAAAATCTGGGCACGTAATCTATAGTGTTATTCCAAAACACGGCGCTTAGCTAGACTAAATTACAATACGTACATAAATGAAATATATGTATATCAAATGAAAGCTTTTCATGAGCATGTTTGCATTATAAAAATTTAAATTGGTTAATTTGTTCATGAGATATTAGCGTTTAAAGTTTGCTTATTTACCCCTGCATTGTTTTTGTAGAGTCAAATTCTAATTAGCACAAAATCATATGTACTTACAAACATACATATTTACATTTTCATTTTATAATGGCCGATTCACATAAACGCTTTGGTAGCTTCAAAGCGAAGAAAGGCAAGGAATTTCGTTGTTACCAGATTATCGAGAATTACATACTAGTATGAGCATTATTTTAAAATATATTTTTGCATACTTTCACTCGTCGATATATCTTCTGCAGATTAAAACATCACCGCTACTCATCTACCGATTCGTTTTTGTTTTGTACAAGAAACGCCCTATGTAAGCGGCTCGGTTGAAGAATGCCTTATCTGCGATTATTTTTTTTTATTAAACGCCATGTCTTTCACCAAGATATATTGAACGTAAGCGTGGTTAGGGCGCTTTTGAACAAAAAAAACCGAGATAGGAGACTTTTTTAAAAGCGCTAAAGTAGGGGTTTTTCAAACCAATTCTAAACTAGGCGTTTTTTCAAAAATGTTTCTTCCAAATGGTCAAATGTTTACAGGGTTGGATATACATAGATCAACCTTAGCTCGACAAATTTTCATTATCGGGTTTTGTAAAGTATTTAAATGACGTCGATTGAAGGAATCCCATTATATTGTAACGAATTACTGCAATTCCCCTTATTTGCATTCTTCTGCTAACGTTCGAATCACTAAACTGTTGAATAAATAACTCCACTATTCAATAATGCAAAATGGCCTTTATTAAAGTACTTCACAGTAACACTTATACTTCGCAACTAATAGATTGCTTAAATCAAACTGATTGTCGTGCTTCTACTGTTGCCGCCTTTTATACTCTGTGATTTCTCGTTTGCATACTTCTAGGCTCTTCCAGAATTTACTTAGTTACTGCTATATAATTATACCTACAGATGCACGTGTATAGCTCTCATATGCGCGTGTATTTGTGAGCGACACTTCCACAATTATAATTGCATACTTTTGGGAGCATCTCAGATAAGATATCTGCATGTGTTTGTCCGTTGCTTCTCCGCTGCGTGTACGTACATATGTGTAGACATAATGATTGAATTATTGATGTGCATACAAGTCACTGCTTAGCATCGGCTTAGAGATGATAGTATCCCTTAGTGCTGCTAATATTCGTTACAATATTTTTTGTAGCTACCCATCTATGGTCGGTACACCGTTTGCAACTCGCTCTTAACACAACCAATACCGATTTCATCACAATACAAAAATATGTTCAGTGTTGCTAACATTCGCTACAAAAAAATTTAGACAAAACTCATTGATTTTATTACTAACACTAAGGCCCGGTTTTTCAGTAGTTGATTATGCTAAGCTTAAACTAAGTTGGCTTAAATCCTAGTCAAATTTCAACTCTAGTTAAATTACTGAGCAGTTTTTCAGTCACAGTTTAAGGCCGACTTTGGGGTATGCTTTTTTGTACAGCAACATTGGTATTTTATTATCTACATAATTTGTAGATACGGCAACAGCTGGATTTTGTTTACCCAACAAACATGGAAAAAATATTTCTCCAGCCTTAGAGAAATATATATCTAGTTCCGGAGCTGATATCCAACATCATGCTCCAATTATTCTTAAGCCAGATAGTTATCAAGTTGATATCCAACTTCATTCTCCAATCACTATCCATCCTTTGAGAAATTTTGTAAATATTATAGTTATCGAGTTGATCTCCAACATCATAATCAAAGTATTCTCCATCATATGAGAGATTTTGAGAAATGTATAGTTCTCAAATGAATATCCAACACATTTTTCAAGTTGATATCCTGCATTGGATATCGAGTTGATATGGAGTTCAAAAAAAATCTCCAAGGTGGTACCGCCGAAACCAGTAGCTTTTTATTGTGAGAAATAAACACTTGGTTGATAGCAGTAATGAAGCGTAATCAAAAAAAAATAAATTATACATTTTTTATATTTTATTTTCATGAAAATACTGTAGTATTGGAATCTTACACTGGAGTCCAGTTAAAGAACCACAAGTTGGGAACTATAATTTTTTCAACTTAAGTAATAGCATTCTCCGCTTTATAAAAAAATCCCTCTCTTGCTGAGTACACTATGATTTTCAAGTTGAGCCACTGTTTCATAACAAGTATTGAGATTTAAGAGATATGCCAGTTATCAACATGAGCTCTAATGGTACTCAAACCCAAATGCTTGTTGGGATATATTCGACGCCATTTAAGTTTAAGCGTAGTTTTACTGACAAACTGAGATGAACTTGTACTGAAAAACCGGGCCTAATACTGTTTTCACACAGACGGCTTATTGAATAATAAAGGCAGTTTTCTACATTAACGCCCCGATTCTAGTGTGGTAACAACATTCTTCACGACGGTAACGAAATCATGCGGCAACTTTTACACCCTTTTGGTATTCTACCCGCGAAAGTAGCCGGATAATTGTTTACCCACAAAAGTAGGTGGTTACATCGAAATAACCACACAACAGCTGTTGTTTAGAAAAACGGCAAAACTGAAAAATAAAGAATTGTAAGCTCAAATAAGTAAAGATAATAGTAAAAAGTGTTGCCTCTTGCTATACATATGTATTTGTTTACATTATGTACTTTCTCAGAATAAATTACAATATACCTATGTAGAAACTTATCATGCATAATATGCATATACACATCGTTCCGTTTATTCGTTAACCTCGTATCTACAAGTGAGACATTTTCGGTAAAGCGAACACGGTTGCCACACCATGTTTTCATTTGCGACCAAAATTCACCGAAAAAAGGACCACATTTTTGTTTTATTTTATTAGTATAAAACACAAAATTTTAGGATGTTCTATATAAAATTTTACTAAACATAGTGAAGACTTTCCTTAATTCAAGCTGAACAAACAAATATATATGCAACCAAAAATGGTACTATATTTTGACATAGGATAAGTCTATGTCTGTTACCAACCAAACGTTGTGAACCTAGTTTGGTCACAAAGCTCTTGGTTCTAGAATTATGTTGTTGATTGCAATGAAATAAAATATATAGTGCAGTTAGATTGTAGTAAGAAACGGTTCAAAATTTGCGTTCTGGTGTTGCCGAACTATGTATGTGGAAAACTCAGTAAATCATAAATGAAACTAGGTAATTTTGTTAGTGCTATTTTTATAGATGCTTACTTTTTCCCTTAACGTTTAAACTTCATATCAGAGCCTAGATTCAGTAAGTGTGAGTTTTGATCCCAGGCCTCAGGGGTTTCTGCTAGCACCTGCGGGAATAATTTTATACAAAACATTTCTTCCAAATCAAATCTCTTTTGCATTTGCTTCCTTCTGTCTTCGAGTTAAAATATTTCTTGCGCCAAGATACCTAATTTTCAATTACCTTATGTGGCTTAACACCACAATAGTCCTGGAATTCCTTGAACTCATTGAGCTGGGTTAGAAAGATTTAATATCAACGTGCCTAACGAGAAGTAATGCATAGAATTTTCTTTGTATAAGTTTTGAAAGTCTTAAGCTCACGGCAGAGGTTATTATCTGGTACATTTATGACTGAGCAGGTGAATTTTTGGTCATATTTTGAATTTTTACCTGAGTGAAAAAGAAAGTAAAGTACCAATCGTGTCTACTGCCTAAAAAGGACCAAAATTGAAGAAAAGGGACCAGCGGACCAAATGGAGTTCGAAGGGACCATTTTTGGTCCAAATGGACCAAAGTGGCAACCGTCAAGCGAAGAAAACTACTTTTCCAATTTCACCACAGACATTGGCGAGTTTTTCGGTGATGACAGCGTTACCACTTAGGCCAGAATCGCGATAAATAACTGGTAACAATATTCGGTTACATAATGTTCTGGGTACTATTTACCGGTAACGCTGAGAATCGGGGCGTAAGACGCTTATTGAGCTCAATCTTCCCTACAAAATTCGAATCTATAATTATTACATTAGTAGCTAATCGAATGCCTAATGAAGTCAAAAGCACAATGCAACTCTGTTGGGAGCGTTCAGTTTCTTAGTTTTTGGTGTGTTCAGTGCTTAAAAATGTCATGCTCAAAGTAAATATCATTGTCTGCATGGCGGAACGATACAAGGTTGGCCGCATCGAACAGCTGATTATAACCTTTTTTTATTTGATTTGATACATCAACTTCCGTGTACGCAGTACGATTGTGACATTTGTCCATCGAATTTACAAAAACAAAGTAAATGGAATTCTTATTTATGTATGTAGGTATGTCACCATGCTGCCACCTTTTATCGTTCCGCCATGATTGTCTTCATATAGCATTGTCATTTTATTCGCTTGACATTTCATCCTTCATACTAATCGAGCAGTTACTTCTGTGTGAAAGCAAAAGATTTACGATTTCATTAGAAGGTGAAATGAGATCATTAAGTTTCTGTGTGAAAACAGTATAAAAAACACAATCACAAAATAAACTTAAATCGATACCGAAATAGAGCAAAATTATGACGTTGTTAATTTCCAAATAATCCGGAGAAAGTTCCGAAATGATCCAAAAATGGTTTCGATTTGATTTTGAGTCCCAATCTTTTGCTTAGGTCAAGTAGATTCAGAGATATAGCGATTAGTAAAAATCATTCAAAGTAAGAGGCAGAAGTAGAAAGGAGTAAAATAGGGTAGGGAAGGGCGCCAATGTCCTCTTTTCAAATGTTATTAGTCCCCGATTTATATAACTCATAGACTTTATATCATTTGTGAAGATCAATACATTCAAATTTTAATGGTTAAAAATTATTAAAAATAATTCTATCGAGGGGCGTTGTACCCCATTCCCCTTTTGAAAAGAATATAACCAGTAGATCTTTCCAGACTTTAATGTATAGATTAGCCAATTTTCATCCGATGGGGTGTGGGGCCCCAGGTCTCTCATAAACATGAAGCTAGTAGCTTTTTTCACCAATAATGGCACTAGCAGATTCTACAGGGTTATCCTGCTTGAACTTTGATTTACTTGCATAATGTCAAAAGAGTTTCACGAAACATTAGTCCAGTTACTACCCCATTATTACCACTTCTCTTCTGGGTTGGATGCCAGCAGACCAGTTAAAGGAAAGCTCACATGGACACTTTTATTTTGGTCGGTCGTATGTGAAATGATAATGCTACGAATAAGGCACACATATATCTTTGAAGTTTTCTCAGGAGAATCGAACAGGTTCCAACCGAGATATTAACGCCTCGTTGTCGCTGGACAGCGGGGCATCCGCAAATAAAGCTAACACCTCTGGGGATGTACAGTGTATTATGGCGCGCCGCATAGACCCCTATTGGGCAGTGAATTGTGAACATTCTACTAACCCGAATAGCTGTGTCGAGAGCTTGGAGTGAACAACGGACCAGAAAGATCTTACGACACGGCTAGGTGTCTGCTCAGCGTTTGCTTAGCTGTCCCGCGACCCATTAATCCATAAGCATCCATAAATATAAGTAATACCAAAGTCTCCGCTAACAGACACGTTCAGTTAGGTAGACAGTGCCCGGCCCGACTATCTGAGTAAATGTTAAATTCTCTAATAATAATAAATTCTCTAACAGTTACAGCAGCGGATAGCATCCCATCTACTTCATCTTTTACAGAGGGAGCCTCCGCGGGAATACACAGCAGTGATCGTGCAGCCTAAACTACCGACTAACATCGATAACTATTGCCAATCGTTGCATTGATTCCAAAATTTTGACGGTGGAAGAAGGGCCTAGTACTCCCCGCCAGACCAGAGCGCCATAGAAGAGCATCGGCTTGACCACCATTTCGTACAGCCAATGTATCATCGTTGGAAATGGCTTGCAGTGTTTTCCATTTGCCCTCCGACAGCAGTGCAAGTCAGCTAAATCTTTCGTAGCCCTGTCTTCCATATTAAATTTCCATGACAGCTTGCTTTTAAGAATAAACCTAAGGTACTTAAAATAAGCAAAATGATTGCTCATTTCAACTAAAACACGTCGTTTTTAGTTCTTTGTTTCCACCCATATTTCATTTACTGTAGGGTGTTTCCATTTCAACACAACTTTTAGGCCCCGGACATGTTTTTTAATTTCGACGAAATTATCTTTAGGCTGGATGCGACTTCACCTAAATTTTAGATACCTAAACTAATGTTCCACTGGAACTTTCCAGCACTGCTGCAATTTAGACAAAAAGCTGTCAAAACTGTGCGACATTATTTCACATCGAAATGTTGTTTGTTTAAGCAAATTAAAGGGTAAGAAAGCCTCCCGAAATATCAGTACGAGAAAATGCAGCGTCCTTAGCTCGGGCCTTTCCCCTGAACATCGTGGAGCACATGGAGGGGGATGCCAACAAATTGAAGACAATGGTGTGACTAACATGCCCCAAATAGTTTATTTGAGGGCAACGGTGGGACGCTTAGTAGTATTAGCAGGTTTAAGGCTACATTTGATGAGCAAAATCAAATTTATAACAAGCTATCGTTAAAGCGAAGCTATTTCGAACCATCACTACACCCTTAAACCGTCGATCGGACACCAACTGCAGCACGATATCGTCCTCTGCTCAGTGTGTTACCTTTAATGAAAGATCGGCGCATTCTATTAGCACATACAAATTAAAAAACTAATAAAATGAAAAAATCTATTTTTTTATACTCAGTTGAGCAGAGCTCGCAGAGTATATTAACTTTGATTGGATAACGGTTGGTTGTACAGGTATAAAGGAATCGAGATAGATATAGACTTCCATATATAAAAATCATCAGGATCGAAAAAAAATTTGATTGAGCCATGTCCGTCCGTCCGTCCGTTAACACGATAACTTGAGTAAATTTTGAGGTATCTTGATGAAATTTGGTATGTAGGTTCCTGAGTGCTCATCTCAGATCGCTATTTAAAATGAACGATATCGGACTATAACCACGCCCACTTTTTCGATATCGAAAATTTCGAAAAACCGAAAAAGTGCGATAATTCATTACCAAAGGCGGATAAAGCGATGAAAAGTTGGTAGTTGAGTTGAACTTATGACGCAGAATAGAAAATTAGTAAAATTTTGGACAATGGGCGTGGCACCGCCCACTTTTAAAAGAAGGTAATTTAAAAGCTTTGCAAGCTGTAATTTGGCAGTCGTTGAAGATATCATGATGAAATTTAGCAGGAACGTTACTCCTATTATTATATGTATGCTTAATAAAAATTAGCCAAATCGGAGAACGACCACGCCCACTTTTAATAAAAAATTTTAAGTCAAATTTTAACAAAAAATTTAATAGCTTTACAGTATCTAAGTAAATTATGTCAACATTCAACTCCAGTAATGATATGGTGCAACAAAATACAAAAATAAAAGAAATTTTCAAAATGGGCGTTGCTCCGCCCTTTTTCATTTAATTTGTCTAGAATACTTTTAATATCATAAGTCGAACAAAAATTTACCAATCCTTGTGAAATCTGGTAGGGGCATAGATTTTAGGATGTTAACTGTTTTCTGTGAAAAACGGGCGAAATCGGTTGAAGCCGCGCCCAGTTTTTATACACAGTCGACCGTCTGTCCTTCTGCTCAGCCGTTAACACGATAACTTGAGCAAAAATCGATATATCCTTACTAAACTCAGTTCAAGTACTTATCTGAACTCACTTTGTATTGGTATAAAAAATAGCCGAAATCTGACTATGACCACGCCCACTTTTTCGATATCGAAGATTACGAAAAATGAAAAAAAATGCCAAAATTCTATACCAAATACGAAAAAAGGGATGAAACACGGTAATTGGATTGGTTTATATATGGATGGTTTATATAAATAACTTTAGAAAAAACTTTGTAAAATGGGTGTGACACCACCATATTAAGTAGAAGAAAATGAAAAAGTTCTGCAGGGCGAAATAAAAAACCCTTGAAATCTTTGCAGGCATACTGTTCGTGGTATTACATATATAAATAAATAAGAGGTATCCAACAGATGGTGTTCTGGGTTACCCTGGTCCACATTTTGGTCGATATCTGGAAAATCAAAAAACATAAAATACAACTACCACCACTCCCTTTTAAAACCCTCATTAATGCCTTTAATTTGATACCCATATCGCAAAAACACATCCTAGAGCGATATCTGGAAAAGGCGTCCACCTATAGAACTAAGGCTCACTCACTTTTAAAATACTCATTAAAACCTTTCATTTGATACCCATATCGTACAAACAAATTCTAGAGTCAGCCCTGGTCCACCTTTATGGCGATATCCCTAAATACGTCCACCTATAGAACTAAGGCCCACTCCCTTTTAAAATACTCATTAACCCTTTCATTTGATACCCATATCGTACAAACAAATTCTAGAGTCAGCCCTGGTCCACCTTTATGGCGATATCCCTAAATAACGTCCACCTATAAAACTATCGCCCACTCTCTCATAAAATACTCTTTAATACCTTTCATTTGATACACATGTCATACAAACACATTCCAGGGTTACCCTCGGTTCATTTTTCTACATGGTTATTTTCCGTTATGTTGTCACCATAGCTCTCAACTGAGTATGTAATGTTCGGTCACACCCGAACTTAACCTTCCTTACTTGTGTTTTTTTTTAATTTGACATTTAAATTAAGGTTGAAAAGTATGCTCAAAAAATGTCTAAATTTTCTCTTTTGCACTGCCTTTGCCGACAGTGTCCAGTGATTTAGGTTTGTTCTCTATTTAGGTAGAATTTAGGCGAACTTGCACCCAACCTTTAATAAAAGTTTTTTAAAAGACAACCCGAACAACCCTTTCAAAAAATTTTTTTTTATTTGTTTGTTAAAAATAGACCCGTTAGTTGACACAAAAAAATATTTTATCAACCACTTAACAAACCGAATAAGCATTTCTCCTTTTACTTATACCTCCAATGTCCGCTTCAAAGTTTCCTTCGTCATTTTGTCGAACAATCAAACGAGTGATCTCGACGATCACTAATCAATTAAATCAAAAATCACAAAAACCTCCCATCCAGCAAAACAAAAAACCAAACGCAAATACAATTCCACATGGCAAGTACCACAATGCTAAATCAACAACAAAAAAAACTCGTTCAAGAACCAACTAAGGTCGATCCAACTGGAGGCTACAAGCGCAAAAACCAATAAAACTCGATACTCGCGATCATAAATCATACAATTCATAACCGTAAAGTGACAGATCGATAAGGTAGAATGAGAACGATGTAGTGGCGCACACATTACGAAATGCACACCTAAACGCCGCCGCCGCCGCCGCTGCTGTGAAATGCGCATATGCCATAAACACCTAATAAAATGATTTGTTGAATTGAAAAACCATACGCGAATGAGCAGACTTGTAGGAGAAAAAAGTGCACAGTGAAATGTATAATAAGCATGTTCTTCATTCCCAGCTGATCGTACACATGACAACTGAGAGAGTTTGTGAATCTGGCTAGTAGTAGTGGGTTGTTTGCAGACGCCCATCGTAAAGCATTTAATTAAATTAGAAGAACAAAAAATGAGTTGCAGAACTTCGCAGCGATCGATGACTTAGGTCAATATGTATTCTGTGCTTAAATTGAAAAAATATATAAACCTGAGCAAACTGCTGAGGCTGTAACTTTGAGTTGCTGAGTGGTCATGGCGCTAACGCCCAACCGTTGGGCTCATATGTAGAGCGCAGAAGCAAAACAAAGCTCTGCTTCTTCCACAGTGAAGGCTCAGTCAAGAAATTGTGAATGGATTTTTTTGTAATGCATATTGCAGTGAAACGTCTCAGATGGGCGCTCTGATAGCAAATGATACAAACACATATACAATACTACTTACTACTACTACGTCGCAGATTGCATTACAATGTGTATACGCTCATTGCCAACTATGGATCCGCAAGCAAGCAAACGGAAGCTGATCTTGCCGGCGAGATGGTAGTTGAGAATTTAGCATCTGATCTTATCGCAGCATGGCGCAGAGCGCGTAATGCGCATATGGTCAAATAGATGCAATGCACGCTAACTTTGCAAATGCTACAAATGAGCAGACTTGCAACAGTAACAACAACACAGTTCACCGCATCTAATTTGCGATCTCTGATCGTCGATAGCCAAGCAAATCGTTATATCCTTAAAGCCCCGTCACATACGCAGTTTTTCATATAAATGCGCTTTACTCAATCTTATGCATTATGAGTAGATTACACGTATTTCTATGGAGAACGGTAGATTGAGCGATACTGGCGCCATCTGATATGGCAAAGTAGCAAACTCCCAGCTTTTGTTGCAAACAAAGCATAAGAAGAAGAATTTGGCATTTGCTTTGGCTAAGGATGCTGGCACAGTTTGCAAGTGAAATTATTTTTCCAACTCGTTGGTAACTTTTCTAACATTTTTCGAAATTAAAAATTGCAATATAACAAATGAATACGACACAAAATATATTAGCAAGTATTCTTGTTTTATAGGGAGAATGTTTGAAAACGGTGTTTCGCGAAATTTTCTATGTGCATGGACAAGGTGAAATAAACTTCAATTACCAAGTCTTAAGTTGCTTCATATTTAAAAAACGTAACATCTTGGTTGATTGTGGCGATGTTACTGGATAAACATAAGCTTGTGTTAAACGCACCTATATGAAAAATGTCATTGTGCCGCGGCCTTTAAGCGCTCTGGCTGTGGTAGTAGACAACGACGAGTTTACACTTGAATCAAAAATCCTACTAGTAAAAATAACATGCACAACATCATGAATTATTAATATTTATGCGTACAGAAAATAATAAGCAGAGTTTTCGCAGCAACTGGCAAAATGGCCAGCGGAAGTTTTATGTTGGACGATCGCATCAGGCTAGACGTTGCCATAAAAGGATCGTTTGCTCTGCGCCTATCTTGATGGCTTGTCATAACGCTCATAAATGTCCCGACGTCGCTGTGACCGCGTAGGCATCTAGTGTGTGTATTTGTATGAGAGAGTTCCCGAAAAGGATATAGAACAATTATGCAGACAAAATGGTTGATACACGAAGTGTTTATTTGTTTGTGCAAGCGCTGCCAATCCTTTAAAAGCCTTTAGGTACCCTACATGAAATGTAATTGCTTAGAAGGAGGAGTTGCCAGCACCGCTTTAGTATTAACAAATTGTACGGCTGGGAAATTCCCACAGAATTTGTGACAAGCCAATTAATTTTGTCCCTATAATTTGTTTTTGTTTTTTATCTTTTTGCTCTTTTGTGCCCATTTTGTTCGCGTATTTCGGATTTTTTCTTTTATTTAATTAATTATCTAAATATAGTTGCAAAAAGAAAGAAATCGCTAGCCACTAAGCATAAACAAAATGAAATAAGGCTGCATACTGAGTTCATACATTAGGGTGTGCTATAGGCGGCAAGGAAATACAATAGAAATGAAAAAATTCCATTCAACAAACCAGATGATGGACGAGGACAGTATGGGCACATCGTTGACGTTCTCCCTACCACTCGGAGAAGGTGGACACATGACACGAGAAGCCAGCAACGCAAAAGAACTCAAAACGACCCTGCGCAGTATGAAACCCATAGAAGCGCCTAGGGTGTGAGGGAATAACCTCCGAGGCAATAAGATTGGCTGCCCAGTGCTTTTGTTGCACATGTTCAACATATGTCTCGAAGCAACAAGTTTCCCCGCCAGATGGGCTCGACTATTTTTAAACCGAAGCGCAAAAGAAACGCCAACTCTCCCGTCTTATTTGCCCGTATTATGTTCAACATAGACATCATTGCAGAGCCAATGAAAAGCCAAAAACTGCACTAAATAAGGTCATGAGCAGTGTAAATAGATAGATGGCAGGTAAAGGTCTACAGCTGGCGACAGCAAAACCGGAAAACGTTATTCTCACGAAGAGGCCGATCAGCAGATAGAAGTAACACCTGCCTCTACGAAAAATCTGAATTTCAAGCCTGCGAAGGGCTGCGCACACTATAACGAATCTGGCAAACACAAGAAGTCCTAAGCCATCTACAAGGAAGCTACTTGCATCAGCTGGTCCACCTTTATGGCGATATCTCGAAAAGGCGTCCACCTATAGAACTAAGGCCCACTCCCTTTCAAAATACTCATTATCGCTTTCGTTTGATACCCATATCATACAACAAATTCTAGAGTCAGCCCTGGTCGACCTTTATGGCGATATCTCGAAAAGGCGTCCACCCATAGAACTAAGGCGCACTCCGTTTTAAAATACTCATCAACACCTTTCGTTTGATACCAATATTGGAAAAACGCATTCTAGAGTCACCCCTCGTCCACGTTTATGGCGATATCTCGAAAAGGCGTCCACTTATAGATTTAAAGCCCCCTCCCTTTTAAAATACTCATTAACACATTTCATTTGATACCCATATCGTACAAAAAAATTCTAGAGTCACCCCTGTTCCACCTTTATGGCGATATCTCGAAAAGGCGTCCACCTATAGAACTAAGGCGCACTCCCTGTGCGATGCTGAAACTTGGTAGGAAGCAGTGAAACACAGGAAGCACCAAACAGCCCTCCCCACGGCCCAACGCAGAGAGCGCTGCAAATTGCTGCGCTTACGCGTAGTCTCCGCAGAAGCTGTTCTGACCCGTTGCGAGAACCATACTGATATATCATCTCGCTGAAAGAGGAAATCAGAATAGGAGAAATGATCGACTTTGGCAGCACAGTGGAGCAGCCGAATGTACTGCAGGACCAGGGACTTAATGCCCTAACTGAAATCCCCTGGTTGAAGTAACCGCACGGAGAGGTCGACTTCTATTTGACTAAATTTTTAGAGAGAAGAGAAGATGGCTGCGTAGTCAAGTCACGCAATGGGTACTTAGGTCATGTTTTGCTCAGCCGTACCCGAGATATTGCTAAATTCGGTCCTAGGTACGGATAATTGCGCGGGCCGTGGGAGCCTAGGTTATAGAGGGTAGCTCTTGAAATGAGAAGGTGAGTTTACAGCAAAAATATACTAAGAGATATGTCGCATATTGTTCAACGCAATGACTATGACTATTATCATGGCAGACGCTAATGTACGAAAGTATAATAGTACCGTCATTTGTATGCATATGTTTGTATGTACATACCTTGTGCCACTGAGAGCTGTCAAAAGCACGTCAGATCATTAATTAAAATTTGATAAATTATTGTGCACAGTGTTGCCAGAACTTTTTTAGAAAAAGATAGATTGACAAAAATAAAAAGCTAAAAAATACTAATTGAAAATTTCTAGAGCTAAGGAAAAAACTTTCTAGGCATTTATTAATTTTTTTCATAAAAGACATAACAGAATAAAACATTTTAATTAATTTTTACTCCAATTTCATAAAAATAAAAATAAAAAATAAAAATAGTTAGCAGATGCGCTCTGTATTTTAAATTAAAAGCTATACATGACAAATAAAACTCCACTATAGTCTATAAGTTTTCGTAATATGTTGATGGTTTTTTATTTCCAAAATAAGAACGCCGATTAAACTATTTTCAATAAGGAAATCTACTTTATGTACATTTAAAGAACTCATGAAAGATCTTAACTCTACCTTCCACACTGTCTGAGAACCTCTTTTTTAAGTTTTTGGTATGTGTTTTACACCAACTTCAACGGCAAATTAATTTTTGGAGGGAAAATTTCATGACACTTTCTGGGCTGGCCGAACCACTGCCGATGAGTGACCCCCGGTTTCCTAAAGTTTTGAAATAGTTTATTATGAATAAAGGAATTTGAAGTCAGATGTTGTCTTATTATAAGTACAAGCATTTTTATATATGCAATAAAACTTATAATAAGGTTATACTATGGTACACCAATCCTTATTCAACCCCGTTATTATAACAGCTTAATTAAGCTTGATTTTGGGTGGGCTATATATAAGCCTTATATAAAAGGTTTTAATACTGTAAGTATTTACTTTTAATAAGGCTTTATGTAAGTAGGCCTTATTTTTATTGGTCCATAAGCCTTATAATCAAATTGTTATATTCTACCTTATGGCTTACAAAAATTCCTTACGTAAGTTTTACTTATATTAGCTATAAGCCCTACACACAACGGTATAATAAAATAAAAATAAAAAATAAATGAAAGGCGCGATAACCTCCGAAGAGATCTAAGGCCGAGCTTCTCTTCCAATTTGCGTCGTGCTCCTATTGATTTTCCCTACAAATCGGCCGGACGGGACCTACATGTTTTATGCCGACTCCGAACGGCATCTGCAAGGCAGATGAGTTTTCACTGAAAGCTTTTCATGGCAGAAATACACCCTGAGCGCTTGCCAAACACTGCCGACGGGCGACCCCGCTTAGAAAATTTTACTTCTAATTGAAAAACCTTATTTCTAAAATTTTGATGTTGCTTTGCCCGGGGTGTGAGCCCAGAGCGGAAGGCGGAGCACGCTACCATCACACCACGGTGGCCGCCACACACAGCGGTATCATTCAAATAAATATTATTCCCGTAAAGGCGGCGGCACAATGACATTTTTCATATAGATGCGTTTAACACAAGCTTATGCAATTTCAATAACATCGCCACAATCAACCAAGATGTTGAAACTTGGCAATTGAAGTTTATTTCGCCTTGCCCATTCACATACAAAATTTCGCGAAGCGCTGTTATTAACATACTCCGTATACATCATGTGTCATATTCTATTGTTATATTGCAGTTTTTAACTGCGAAAAATGTTAGAAAAGTCGCCAACCAGTGGGAAAAATAATTTCACTTGCAAAATGTGCCAACACCCTTAGCCAAAGCAAATGTCAAATTCTTCTTCTTATGATTTGCTTGCAAAAAAAATTTGGGAGTTGGCTACTTTTCAATATCAGATGGAGCCAGTGTCGCTTATTCTACCGTTCTCCATAAAAATACGTGCAATCTACTCATAATACATAAGCTTGTGTTAAACTCATCTATATGAAGAAAAGCTGCTTATGTGTCGGGGCTTTAAGTACAGAAAAACAAGGAGTTATCCCATTCGTGTGAATGCGATTTGCAACGGGTCGAATTCGTCGTTTTACGCAGCATATATGTATCATTGCATAGATCCTGTGTCTACATGTGGACTTAGAAACCCAGTTAAATATTTCTGAAATAAAAAATTCATTTTCGGTCGGAAACGGTTTCGAAACAGATTAAACAGTCCTAGAATCGAGTGGCAAACGAAACGGAACGCAAATGAGGTTGATGTTGCCTTAAAAAAGTTACTACGCCTCGATTTCTGCCTACCATGATGCCACCATTATCTGTTCCTTAGCCCCTCAATATTTTTGAATCTAGTCCATATTCATTCAAGGTTCCTATAAATTTGATCTACATAAAACTGGTTTTCTAGATATTCTAAAATTGTGAAAAAAGCTAAAAAGAGCTAAACAATTTCTAAAAAAAAAGCTAAAGCTAAATCGCAACTTTTCAAGCTAAACGGAGAAAAAAGACAAATCTAACTTGAAAAAAGCTAAAATGGCAACACTGATTGTGCATCATACAAACACACTCACAAGTGAATAAAGAAAAACTCTCATATGTACACTCACGCAGATGCTCAGCAGCACATTTTTTTCAATTCCTACCAAAATCCAAATAAATGAGTCATTTATGGGCGTATTTTTTTTCTATTTCTAACTCTTGAACTAAATTATAAGCATTTATAAACACATATACAATATATATATATATGTACTTCACTAACGAAAAACAATAAAATCCGCTTAATGAATTGAAAAAAAATGTGTATTAATGTTTAATAAGCACCTTATTTTCGTTTTGTATTTTAATTAGTTAGTTGGCATTAATTTTCCACTTTAAGAAAGTATGTTTGCTTACTTTTTTATGATTTTCATTTTATGACATACGTGGGGCGTGGAAAGTGAAATTAAATTTTGACATTTTATTGGCTTGTAGCAGTGGCGTAACAATAGGGTGGCAGGGCTGGCAAACTGCCAAGGACCCTCGACCCAAGAGGACACCGGGCCAAGAGGCCGCGAGCTCAAAAATATTTTTTTACATTGTCCCAGAATACTTTATTTTATTTAAAAAGCATATTTTTATAAGTTCTGCTTAAAATCCAAAATGAAACAACTAAAGACCATAATACAGTTTCAAGTTAATCCTTAAGCATTTCAAACTAAGGAAAAAGATGTTGATCCATCTTCAGAGATGTACATACACGTTACACGTGAGAGAGGTTATTGATATGCAAAATTTTTTTGAAACAATTCAAAAAATTTATAATTTTTTTGTGCATAGTATCAAAAGATGGAATATTTTATGAAGTTTTATATATGTATAATAAAGAAAGTGAATCTTCAACTTCAGTTACATTAAAAACATTAAACCATACTAGATGGGCAGGACGTTATGATGTCGTGTTTGCTTTAAAAGTTCGGGTTGTTGAAGTTCAAAATGCGCTAAAGAATACATTCTGTTAAATTGCAAATGAGATGAAAGAAATAAAGCTGTTTCACTCAAAAAGAAGATCGAAAACTAAAGGGCCCATTACTGATACTTAGCATAGACTTGACTTGACTTGAGAACTGTCACTTAAACGTAAAACTGTCAATGTTAAATGAACATTGCATGTTACTGATTACTCAAAACTTGGCAATACTTAACTTGACTTAGAAGTCTGTTGAATTTTGATTTTCTATGTAAGTTCTAAGTGACGTTTACATTTTGAGATGCCATTTGTGTGTTTCCATTTCATTTTGACATTTTGTCATACAAATTGACATTTATTGATTATGATGCCAGATTGTATGCACTAAGTGGAGTATAATCGTGGCTAAGTTGCCAAGTTTACGCCAAGTCAAGTCAAGCTAAGTATCAGTAATGGGCCCTTAGCACTTGGTTATGTTATTGGTTTTCCATTGCAAGATCCTACTTACTATCGATGCCTTAAAACGTTTGAAAATTTGTCGAGAAGAATGGAAATTTAATTTGAAAATTTAAAAATGTATGCGAATAGCGTAGCAGAAAATGGTCCATAACCCCTGAATTTTATGAAACTCGCCAGAGGGTGGTAAAACGCCATTTTGATGAGCTTTGCAAAGATGAGCGTCTCCGAGATGCAGAAAGTTTGTTCGAAGTGAATATATTTTATAGAGTATTGGACATCAATATAAACGTACTGAAATCGCATATCCGCAGAATGAAATTGTTTCAAATTACAGTGTTTTGCAGCCTTCCACTTTAAAAGTTTAAAATGACACTGATCTTTTAAAAAAAGAGTTTGTTGAGATATATAAAAAGAGACAGAGAAACCAAAAGAATAGAAAATGGTCGTGTAGTAGAGACCTTGCTGATATATAATAATAAAAAATCATTTTACTTGCAGCTTTCCTGAAGTATGTACTGCATTACAGTTATTTTTTTACAATTCCTGTGACTACAGATAGTGCTGAACGATCATTTTCAAAACTAAAATTGATAAAAGCCTACTTAGGAAACTCTATAAGACAATACAGGTTCTGGTCTCATTTGGACTCGATTGGAGCACTCTAAATGGGTCAAAGTGGGATTTTTCAAAATTTGCCCCTACCCAAAAGTTCGAACCAAATTGGGGTGGGGGCATCAGAATTCGTTTTAGAGGCATGGTTCCTTCGGCAAAGTTTCTTATTTTGATCCCTAGAATATGATTTTCACAGAGCAATGGGCGATTTTTTGCCTCCCCACAAATCACCCGCCCTAATGCTCATACATACATATGTACACATGTACACGAAATATATATGCCATAATTGTTAAGAAAACCAAAAATTTAATTGAAGTAATACTGCAATGAAATATGTTTTATATTTATTTTTATACTCTGCTGCTTGTAAAAATGTATCACATTTGCTGAATGTTAACATGACAAATTGCAAATAAAGTAATATTATACAAAAAAAAATATTAACTTTGTCAAAGAGGGATCCCTGTACCGCTAAAACGCGAATTATGAATCGCACCATAAATAAAGGAGGCCTTGGTCCACTTACCGGACGAAATTGTGAATCGAAAGCATCCTCAAACCTCTTGAACACACGCACACACTTTTTTTTCAAAATCGGTCCAGTCGTTTATGAGTTCAGTGACAAACACACGCACAGAAGATATATACATATATACATAAAAGATAAAAAAGATAAATTAAATCTTCTTAGTGCACAAACACTAGTATATACATATGTACATACATACATACATCCATACATACAAACCAAAAGTAGAATCTGTAGACAACTTGTGGAAAGGGGAGAGGAATACGATAGGAATATCTTAGTGATTCCCAGAGTTGTTCGAGTTGTTAGGTTTTTACCGCAAGGAGTGATTCTGTTTGGTCACCTATCAATTTTGCTGACCATTTAAGTGTGAAGACTTGAATCGGTTACTGCAGCGGCGAGAGATTCATTTTTGTTTTCGTATAAAATTTTTTGGTTTTGTGAAGAATATTAAACTTACTCCTGAAGAAAATTATACTCACCTGTTTAGAAAAGAAGGAAATTGTACTCACCTGTGAAAATTTGTTTTTATTAAAAAACAAACAAAAATTAATACCTTAAAAATCCTGTGAAAAGAGAAGAAACAAATATATGACTGCGTTTATACCCACACAAACCGTGTAAAATCAAATCCACACAATCATAGACCCGCATAAGTGGCACACCTAAAACAATCAAAAAACAAGTAAGGAAGGCTAAGTTCGGGTGTAACCGAACATTGCATACTCAGCTGAGAGCTTAGCTGCGTTGGTTCCGTAGGGTTTCATAGATGGTCTATAAGTGGTTTTAGTTCCATATCACATACGTTTGGGAAATATCGACCAAATTGTAGACCCAAGGGTGACGTTTTTTGGAACGATTTTCCTTCATCCTTTGTCAATTAAGGGAAAATTACCATGTAGGAAACTGAACCTAGGGTAACCATGGAATATGTTTGTATGATATGTGTATCAAAAATTAAAGAGTATTTTAAAAGGGAGTGGGCCTTAGTTCTATAGGTGGACACCTTTTCGATATATCGCCATAAAGGTGGACCAGGAGTGGCTCTAGAATGTGTGCATACGATATGTGTATGAAATTAAAGGTATTAAAGGTGGTTTTAAAAGAGAGTGGCCATTAGTTGTAAAAGCGTTTTCGAGATATCGACCAAAATGTGGACCAGGGTGATCCAGAACATCATCTGTCGGATACCGCTAATTTTTTATATATGTAATAAGGTAAGTGTCCCTAATTTCGTGGTACTAAGGATTTTTCTGACTTTCTACCTCTCTTGCGTTAAAACAAATGAAGGAAAACTAAAAAGGTCAATTTTTTCCATTTAGTTGATCAATTACAATAAGTGTCCACCTACCTTCAAACAAAACTAACAAATGTTTTAATTTATATAAATAAAAATGTGTGAGTACCTGAAATGTACCTAATTTTGTGGCAAAATTTTCTGAAGTACCTAATTCCGTGGAAAAACGTCCCTAATTTCATGGTATTTAGTTAACCTCTTATTTTATGGAAAAAAATAATTATAATTGATTTCAAACGCAAATTCCTAGAGATACACAAATTGATTTACTAAAATTCATATTCGGAAATTTAAAATTTAAAACTATTTTTTTTATTATTATTTTATTTACGAAAAGAATGAGTTTTAAGACCAAAATAAATAAGTAGAAAAAAATTAGTTTAATGTACGTACTTTTCAAACACTTTTTATTTATATTTTTTTTTGTTGTTTTCTTTTTGATTTTTTATTTTTTTATTTTTTATTTTTTTGTATTTTTTCATAAATCTAAGACTTCTTAGAACTTTAGATATTATTAATATGAAATAAGTTAGATTAAATGAAAAAGGTTTAAAACAGAAATAAACAATAAAAAAAAATTTATTCAATTGATGTAACTTGTTACTTTTCTAAAAATTACTTTTATTTATTATTACTAAAAATGTTTTTTTTTGTTTTTGTTTTTTATTTTTTTCATTAGTGACACCATTAAGCGCTTCTGTCAAATCTTCTTTTGTGTAACGAGCTTTTGTCATTTTTTCTATAAAATTAAGTTACTTACTTACTTACTTAATTGGCGCTTAACCGTCTAAACGGTTATGGCCGTCCAACAAGGCGCGCCAGTCGCTCCTTCGCTCCGCCAACCAATTGGTCACACCAAGGGAGTTTAAATCGTTTTCCACCTGGTCCTTCGAACGGAGTGGGGGGCCGACCTCTACCTCTGCTTCCATATTAAGTTATTAACCCAATAATCGACGAATAGAGATCGAATTAAGTTTGAGGCAGTTTTCTTAAATTTATTTGAAAAAATACGCGCATAAATAACTCCACTCCAAAAATGCGTGCTTTCCTGCTGAAATTTAAATGCGCAGTATACCACGAAATTAGGGACATGCACAAATTTGGTGTACGTAAATTCGTGGTGTCGCTTTAAGCGGTAATTTGAGGTTTATATTCAAATTTTTTTTCTATTATCAATATTCATTCAAAACAATAGTAAAGAAGTTGAAATCTTGATACATTTTTTTAAATTAAATGAAAAATTATTGAATAAACAAAAGTTCTGTAATGCTATTATTTCGTTAAAAATTTGTGCTTCGCAGAGCTTTTTGATTAAAATATTGACGAATAGATTAATAAAAATGTACCACGAAATAACATCAAAATCTTTCTAGGGGGTTTATTTAGTAATTAAGATACTTCAAAAAATAGGGTTTCTTATGAAATGTTAAAGAAAATATGAAAAACATAAAGTATTATATTACCCTAATTTCGTGGGTACCACAAAAAAAGTGTGTCCCTAATTTCATGGGTTAGAAATATTAAAAAAAAAGTTAAAAAAAATTATTGGAATGAGTTTTGCAGTAATAGAAACGTTTAAGAAATGTTCACTAAATACCAAAAAATTATCATCATAAAAAAAAATTTACCGATACAATTTTTACAGGCTTAGCAAAATATACTGGACTCCTTAACACCATACTTAAGAGGCCTCCTTATAACAGGCTCATTTTCCGAGCTTCCATCTTCATATTGCTTGATATTTAATATTAGGTTTAATATTAAAAATTAGTAAAATATCAATTATTATACCGTAAAAACCAATCTTTATTATGAAATTTTCAGTTTAAAGAAACACTCCCCCAATTCCTTGTTTGGAAGAAAAAATCGAAATGCCACGAAATAACGTACTACCACGAAATTAGGGACACTTACCTTACCACCAATATTTATATATGTAATACCACGAAGAGTATTCCTGCCAAGATTCCAAGGGCTTTTGATTTCGCCCTGCAGAACTTTTTCATTTTCTTCTTCTTAATATGGTAGGTGTCACACCCATTTTACATAGTTTTTCCTAAAGTTATATTTTGCGTCATAAAACCAATCCAATCACCATGTTTCATCCCTTTCTCGTATTTGGTATAGAATTATGGCATTTTTTCATTTTCGAAATTTTCGATATCGAAAAAGTGGGCGTGGTCATAGTCGGATTTCGGCCATTTTTGATACCAAGATAAAGTGAGTTCAGATAAGTACGTGAACTAAGTTTAGTAAAGATATATCGATTGTTGCTCAAGTTATCGACTTATGGCATTAAAAGTATTCTAGACAAATTAAATAAAAAGGGCGGATCCACCCCCATTTTGAAATATTCTCTTATTTTTGTATTTTGTTGCACCATATAATTACTAGAGTTGAATCTTGACATAATTTACTTATATACTGTAAAGATATTAAATTTGTTGTTAAAATTTGACTAAAATTTTTTAACTTTCTACTCTGCGTCATAAGGTCAACCACATACAAAGTTGCATCGCTTTATCCGTATTTGGTAATGAATCAGCGCACTTTGTCGGTTTGTCGAAGTTTTCGATATCGAAAAAGTGTGCGTGGTTATAGTCCGATTTCGTTCATTTTAAATAGCGATCTGAGATGAGTGCCCAGGAACTTACATACCAAATTTCATTAAGATACCTCAAAAAAAAATTTTTTTTCCAGTTAAATAAATTAAAAAAATGTTGTCTATAGCTTTAACATTAAAGTACGTGTATTTAGAATATGATATGAAAAAGGATACATTAAAAACTCAAGCGCATGAGTCGGCTTTTCTTTGCCATTTCATCTAAAACTTCATCAACGGTAACAATTTGATCACGGTGGATGCTTAGTTATGCACAGCCATTCAATCGATTTTCACATCGTGTTTCTCAAATAGTTTTTAATCAGCCTAGGAGTTGAAAAAGATCTCTCGTTCGTTGCCGTTGTTACTGGAAGCGTACACAAGATTTTCAACAACATGTGAACATTAGGAAAAGCCAAAGAATCGCATTCATGTAATATTAATCATAGATAAATTTATGAAAAAACCGAAGTACCTCCTTCAGGAATAAGTAGAATTCATGCTTTTTGAGCTTATGCAAGAGATCTAACGTATACGTATATATTATTCAAAAGAAAGAAACTGATCGGATAGAAAAAAATTTAATTTAAAAAAGTCATATCTACACGGAAAAAACACTAATGTGTTTTTTACATTTTAAAATGTAAGTGTTTGCTTCGTAAATACATATGCTTGCATATTAAAAATATAATATCTCCATCAAAGTAAATACGTAGCAGAATTTTAAAGAAATTTATTAACATAGACATAAAAACATCATTACAATATTTGAATTGTAACGACCTAAAAAATTAAATGATCGGGTGGAGTCGCTACGCCCCTGGAAATCTATATCTATCTATATCTATCTCGTTACGGGGTACCGTTATGCGAACAAAGTTAATATACTCGTGAGCTCTGCTCAGCTTAGTATAAAATAGCACCACCTGCTGATATAATTGAAAACTCTGACGTTTCATTTATTGATCAAAATTATTAGCACAATAAGATTTGAGCTCTTTTATAGTACAACATGAAAGGAAAGATAGTTATAAGTAGTAGTACAAAAATAAAATAAACAGTGACATGATACTGGTAAAAACAGATATATATATATATATATATATATATGTTTGTATGCCTATCCATAAATTATACTGGTATCGTGATCAAATACACGGCCAGTCTACATACTATTATCGGAAAAATAGTTATAGATAACATTCTTGTACTTGCTCCTGCTAATACTATTTCTTATAGCATAGGGAATAGAATTCCAGGTATAGTATAGTATTTACGATATAGCAGTAAATTGTCCCTATTCTTTCTTCCATCACTGTAAGTATTTGCACAGCTGAGTTAGTTTATTAATTTGAGAACGATCATGTGATATGTGTACAATAACTGTGTGCTTAATAAACAAATAGAGAAAAGTACAAAGGGTTTACGTAATTATTTCTTAGTGCTCTAAATTTTGAGCAACAACACTGCTCGAAACTAAGTGGGTTGACATAATCAAGATCTTCTATTAAATGTTAATGGGATGTTAATTAAATCCGATTTAAACCCGATTCTGCGTCGGTATAAGAGAACTTAAATCATTTAATTTGTATTAAAAGTTATTTTAATATGAGTAGCTGGCTTTTACTCATAGCGAAGTTCGATGGATCAAACTATTCTTCGTTGACGGTACATATGAAAAGCGTGCTAGTCCACATGGAATTATAGTCTATAAGTTTGCGCAAAATTCATCAAAGTCGATAATGCAACAGCAGCGGAATCTGCAATATATGATACAAAAGATGAAAAGGCGCTTGTTGTTATCATTTTGAGCTTAAAACGTCGCAGTTGAATGATATCAAACATTGCAAATCATTGGTGAAGGCTTGGAATAGTCTCAAAGATATATTCCAACACAAGGACCAGCGAGAAAAGTAACTTTATTTAAGAAACGTCTGTATTATTGGTGATAACCATTCTGCCGGGTCTAGAAGTTTCGCTACGGCTGAGAGAATTTGCCGTTTTGTATTTGACTAAAGTCGGGAATTGGGTCGTATGAGTACGAAAACGAGTCAGTAATGTGTTCGTCGTATTCCTAAGATTTTAGTAGTGTCATGGAATTTGAGAAATTGCGTATCTAGAACACCAGAGTCTGCGATTTATGCCAGCCTTTTTGCTTTATTTGCGATTATTTTTCTTAGAGGATAGCCTGCTAATTTTAGAGCTTAGATAGTTTGGGTGATAGGATCGAGAGCGGACCGGCAGAGAGGGCATAATCTACATAAATTTCTCGTACTATGATGTTAGTGGCGCGTGTTTGTGTATTCCTTTGTAGGCCTGAGCAAATTAGTAAAGTGTGCGGATTGCGAGGTACGGCGCGTATTTAACACCGAAAGTTACGGTTTTTTATTTGAAATTTTCTATCGGATTTTGAGGGGCTTTCCTAAAGAGAGTTCTTTGGAAGTCTTGATCTTCTTCTTTGACTAAGATTTTGCAATACATTTTTTCGAAGTCGCATCGAAAACGAACTTGTAGAGGCGCCAGTTGAGAATTATAGACGTCAAGTCGTTCTGGAGAATCGGGCTTGTATATAATACGTCATTCAGAGGATTTCCTGTAGCAGCGGCGTGGTTGTGGTGCTTTAGAGGGCCTCACAACATTGGTTCTCGATCTGAATCGGGTTGCTTCCTATTCCCAGAAGTGTTTGAGTAGGCTGCTGAGATCCGGTTATGTTGCCTCACTGACTTAAATGGTAAAGGCCGATACTAGTTCCCGGACTGATCCGCTGGGTACACATTCGAATCTGAGCGATAAGACTTTCTTGGGGGTTATACCGCGATAACCATGTCGATTTTTGAAGGGTTGAGCTGACTTTTGAGACTTTATTAGTTTGGAGAAAATGAGTGAGTTGATGGCGTAAAATAGCATTGGTACAAATTCTTTTGCTTAAATCAGAGGAGCAAAGTGTGACCTCGTAAGTTGTTGGATTTGGGACGCCAAGAACGTTTTTGAGAGCCTTGGTCAATGAGCGCACGAATTTTATGATATTTCCTCGCGTCGACTATTGCCGAGGGGAATAGGGTTGTTTCGCAGCTGCCAAGAAATGTGCTGACACTGTGTGGAGTAGTGGGATCCTGAAGTTTCTGCGTCGCTGTTTGATTCGCTACTTGCCTTGACGTAGATGGTTGTTCTGCATCTCTATGGTGCTGAGTTGAAGTTTGGGCCAGGGTTATTTGGGGTGCAGAGGCCATCGCAGACAGTGCATTTGATTGGGGTTGAAAATGTAAGAGGGAATAGTATCTTCTTTGGTAGTAAATGCATGAAAACTTGCGCTGACAATCACGCTGGAGATTGGGGTACGAAAAAACAAATTTTTTATATATGTATATTTTTTTTATTTTACGCAAAATTTCATTGCGTGATTCGAGTTACACAGGATTACATGAGACTTGATAGGGGTTTGCATGGAAGTTGTTTGTTTTGTTTCTATGTAAAAATGTAGAGTTTTGAGCAGAACTTAGAGGTTGTTCCCATATACAGGGAGTTTCAGTGGGCAGCTTCGATGAGCATGTATACACAATTATTCAATGTGCTCTGTGGTTAGCACTCACCAAATAGTAAATTCTTTTTATTTTGGTTATTCAGTGGTTTGCTGCTTTTCAATCTGCTCACCATTTTCAGAGTATATTTGCTGAAGACTAGAGAGGGTATTCAGCTGGTTATTCTTCAATATTCATCGGTTTTCGTAACGAGATCTGACGGCGTTCCATGATAGCTGGAAGCAGTAATCGATTTGGAGGTATAGTATCACAAGTTGGCCTGCCTAACCTCTTGTCTTTTGTGATACAGTTTTTCGGCTTGGGTTAATCCGGGATGATAACCATAGATCGCCGTAAACATATCTTTAAATGCTGGCCAATCTTGATAACTACCGTGGAATATTTCGGTGTCGCGGTTGAAGTGTATTGGTAGGGGTCTCAACAGTTGCATGGTGTCGATAATTTGCGACATGCTACTTTCATAAATTTCAGAGTTTTTATATTTCTGCTCTACCAAAGCTGTAGACACTTTTGTGAAATGGGGAGAGGGAACCGTTTTATAGGAATCTACTAGAGCTGTTGGGCTTTTACCTTAAGGAGAAATTCTGTTTGGTCACTTATCAGGATTGCTGGCCATTTAGAGTAAAAATTCTCCATTATATTACGTTCGAAAATGAAAGTTGAAGACTTGAGTCGAGTCCACCAGCGGGGAGAGAATCCCATTTTTTCGTTTGGAGTAAGTTCAAAAAGTTACGAATAGTATTTGTGAAGAAAATTTAACTTACCTCTGCAGAAAATTATACTCACCTGTTTAAAAAAGTTACTTACCTGTGAAGAAAATTATACTCGTCTGTGAATATTTCACAAGCCTTGTTTATTACACTTTTATGACCTTAAAATTCCCTGCGAAAAAAGTTGAAAAATAACAACACAGACCGTGAAAAATCAAATCCTCACAATCGTAGACCTGCATAAGTGGTACACCTAAAACAAAAAAACAAAAACAACACCTGCTGATATAAATGATTTAGCATTTTGCAGTAAATTGTCCCTATTCTTTCTTCCATCACTGTAAGTATTTGCACAGCTGAGTTATTTTATTAATTTGAGAACGATCATGTGATATGTGTACAATAACTGTATGCTTAATCAACAAATAGAAAAAAGTACAAAGGGTTTTAATTAGTTATTCTATCTGTTTTCAAACTACTAATTAGGTCTACTGTATTCTCCTACCACAAAACCATAGTTGGGGGCAGTACACTAAATTTTTAGCAACAACACTGCTCGAAACTAAGTGGGTTGACATAATCAAGATCTTGTATTAAATGCTAATGGGACGTTATTTGCTACCGATTTAAACGTATGTTCATCTTTAACATATTCGTTAAATTTAATGAGCTTAAAACGGCATCTATAGGAAATGTAGAAACTGAGTTTACATCGCTACAAAGAAAACAATTGGGTACGTGTACTTATGTAAATAAATAAATATAAATAAATAAAAGAAGGCTACCTATATACCACATTTCAGGCAAATTTGTTGGAATAGACCGTCCCAATTCCCGAAAAAAATATCGGTAGTACTTATCTAGGCAAAAGGCTACCTACAACCCAAAGTTCAGGAAAATCGAACAGCGAATTGAATTTGATCGAATAGATCGGAGCAGGCATGCTTAACCAACGAAACCGATATCATTTCGTTACGATAATTAACGTTAATAAACGAAACAAAGACATTTCGTTTCGTTTATTGACGTTAAGAACGTCAAATTAACGAAATGATTTTGTTTCGTTTTCTGCCATATCAAAACGATATCAAATCGTGTATGTTTGATTATTAATTTCAAACTATGCTGGCAAAGCTGATTGATTGGCGGAGTCCATTAAAGGTGAAAGCATTAGCCAAGATGATTGCAACTTTTCTCATGAATTTTGACAGTACGATCATTTCTCAGAGTATTTTGACATTACCACCAACGAATTACACAAACAAATTACATGGAGTTTGTGTGTGTATGGTCCGCTCGCTGTTACCACCTTACGGCTTCACCATGGCTATAGCATTGCCAGCACAATTCAAACATAAAGTATCACGTTTTTGTTAACGTTTTTAACGTTAACGAAAGCTTTCGTTTCTGTTAAAAACGAGATACAATTTATCTTGATAATTTCTTTATCGATAATATTTCGAAGTGTTTCAACGGAAACGGTGGAAATTCTCTGATAAACGATTAACTTAACGTTAAGATGCATCCCTGGATCGGAGGAGTTCAGTGACAAACACACGAACAGAGGAAATATTATATACATATTTATAAGATCGATTAAATCTTCTTAGTGTAAAAACATTAGGATATACATTAGACTGGGTTGATTTATTAACCGATATCGCGCCATCGATTTTTCGATAGGATTTGGGCTCAGGAAAAAAGTTTCACTACGCATACCCAAAAAATTATTTTCGAGCCTGCGGAATGTAAGTCAAAAAAAAAGTAAAAAAAATGAAATTTCGCAGGCTCGGAAATTATTTTTTTTGGGTATGCGTAGTGGAACTTTTTTTCCTGAGCCCAAATCCTATCGAAAAATCGGTGAAATATAGAGCCCACATTCCTGCATATGCCGTTTTTTTATATCTCTTTTGGTTAAAAGTGATCGAAAACAGCTACGTGCTCGCAGTACTAGAAGTACTGTTTTTAATCGCTGGCGAAAGTGCTTTGATTTCAATGTAAAAAATAATTACCAACCATCTACATTAGGCCGGGTCGATTTGTGGGGAGGCAAAAAAATCGCCTATTGCTCTGTGAAAATCATATTCTAGGGATCAAAATAAGAAACTTTGCCGAAGGAACCATACCTCTAAAACGAATTCTGATGTCCCCCCTTTGGGTCGTAGGGGCAAATTTTGAAAAATCCCACTTTGAAATGCCTATGTTTTTCTTTTTGGAGTTTTTCTCTTTAGAAATTTATTTAGTCAGAACATATGTAAATGAAAAAAATGAATTAAACGTAGTAATAGAAAAGAAATTAAAAAAATTATTAGAAATTAGCGTTTTTACAACCCCCTTTTAAAACCAAGGCATCACTGTGATGCATTTGCATGTCGTAAAATTGCTTGTGTTGTTTTTTTTTAAGCCACCACAAGACACAGCAGGTAGAATTGAAATTTCCGCTACCCAAAAGTTCGACCCAAAGGGGGGGACATCAGAATTCGTTTTAAAGGTATGGTTCCTTCGGCAAAGTTTCTTATTTTGATCCCTAGAATACGATTTTCACAGAGCAATGAGCGATTTTTAAATCGACCCGCCCTAATCTACATTCATACACAAATACATACTGTATGTACTACATAGGTTCTACAATTTTATTTGCGGTGGACTTCCAAACCATTGCAAATGTACATATTGTTTAGTTATCTTCAAAGATATTTCTGTTTTTAATCTAAATATGGAATGATATGGCATTTTTAATGAAGAACCTCGCTTGTTTGAAAAAATAGAGGACAAGGAAGAATACGAATAAATTGGAATACGAAGAACTGCGTTCACCAGAAAATAATCTGTTTAGGACGGTCACACTCAGCGTGTCACGTGCAAGGGATTATTGCATCGGACAGGATGTTCTGGGCTAGACTCCAAAACCCGACGTCCTCGTAACTTTTATAAATCTTTTGTGGCTCCTTGCTGTTCACGCCAAGGGCGTCCCATAGTCTGCGCCTTAGCGCCCGAGTGCAAAGGATAGTAAACTAATCGAGCTTTCAACTTTTTCACATTGCATCTACTCCTAACGACAGTATTATGTAAAAAATTTCATACACTTCCCTACCGCCAAAATCAAATTTGAATCATGTTTGAATTAAGCTATGTGCTATAAAACGGCGCAAATACTTATCATGTCGTAAGGGGTTAAAAAACATGATTTTTTCCTTCACACACCAATAATATACTTTCCATAAAATATTTCAAAAATACGAAATTTGCAAAATTTTGCAAATGGACACCAGGGGCCCTATTCGCTAACTGTGAGTTTTAAAGTGTACACAAGAAATTGTGTAAACTTTGAAACTCTGATTCTGTAAAGCAAAACTGTGACCAAAAAACTCACTGAAAAAACTTCGTGAGTTTTCTTGGCAGCCAGTGTACACTATTCTGGCATTCAAAACTCATACGCACTGTTGCAGAATGACTTGTTTGTTTTCATGGCGTTTGATGAATATTTTCTCACTGACATAAGACTTTTACGTTCAGCGCTCATTCAGCAAAATAATGTAAACAATAATTTACAGAATCGCGTGAAAATTTAAAGTGTAAATTGTGTGTGCAAATGAGTTTTCAATGAGTGTACATTTTTCAGTTTTTCACAGTTAGGGAATTGACCCCAGAAATTACTTTTTTACTCTCCTGTAAAGTTACTGAAAAGCACATAACTGTTTTTGTGAGCGCTGCGACGATATATAAACAAACATACCAAAAATAGAGGCGCTATTTCTATTTTGTTGGTAGCCTTTTTTTCGAATATATACATACATGCATATAAATATGTACATTAGAGCGGATCGTAAAAAGAAGTTGTAACAACCCGCCCCTAAATTTGAAAGTTATGTTGAGCAGGTTTCGGAAAAAATTTTAAACATTTTTTTGATCCTTCGAAATACAGCCGAAATTGCTCTTTTATTTTTACTTGAGTACTTAATACGATTTTTGATTTTGATACGTCATTATTTTGGGCTTGAAAATCTGCATATTTGCTTTAGTGTACTTTTGAGTTATGAAGTCTACGAAGGTCAAACAAATACTTAATGACACTAGTAAGCGATCTTCAACATAAAATTATTGGGATAAATCTTGATGCCGTGGTGTGGTGGAAGCGCGCACCGCCTTCACACCGAGGGTCTTGGATTCAAGTCAAGGGCACGAAAAATTTTTAAAAAGTTTTTTCAATTAGGACAACTTTTTTGACGTCCCTCATCAGCGGCACCACTTTGTTGTTAAGTTGGTCCACCGTCGCAGCCAATGCGTACCAATTTTGTATAACATTTTTTTGATTTTTTAGTTTTATTTTTATTTATTTATTCAAATAACTCAAGAATTTGAGAAATTGTTCACCACTTTGATTTTGACGGTGAAGAACGAGTTGAAGGATGAGCTTCACCATCTTAGTTTCCACATAATAGACATACATTGCAACAAGTTTGAAACTAAGCCTTTAGCGAAATGATTTAAAAGTAACAAAGTCATGAATTTGAAAATACTTTCGGCTGGTTAAACAAATAGGTACTTTCGGGGGGATAGAACACATTTAAGGGACCTAATCAAGTTAAAACGACTTCATAGCTCGAAATGACATTAAACGTAAAAATGCAGATTTACAAGATCAAAATAATGACGTATAAACTAAAAAACATATTTCTGAAACTCTCTCAACATAAGCTTCAAATTTAGGGGCGGACTTCACATCTTTTTTTTTATTTGGGACCAATCCGGTCTGATGTATATCCCACTCAAAACAATTCTGGGCGTACTATTCACAGCGAACATAAACATAAACTCATAGCGTTTTCTTTTCTGGCTAAAGTGTTATGCTTTTTGTACGCCGCGCAAGCGTTGTTGTTCTATTCTAAAAAACAGGCAACGCCTTTACGGGGTATTTCGTTCTTTTGTGAAAATTGTTGCCTGCTCGCAACGCAAAAGCGGTGTGGCAGTGCAACTCTGCGAAACTGTCAATTCGCTCTTATGTTCCACATATCCTCTGTTAATATGAGTGAATATGGTGAGTTGAAATGTTCTTGGTATGCACTATAAATGTTGAAAATTTTCTGTGGTAGGATTAACTTTATTAAGGCTTTACCATTTACTTAGGCAACAATTTACTTCAGAAAAGAAAACGCTATCAATTTTGTTTCACATTTTTGTAAAATTTCACAATCAACAATTTTTCATAACGCGCATAAAGAAGGGTAACTTTAAAAATGTAATAACTTAATAAAAACAGAAAACGCAAAAAAAACTGATCACTAGCTACACAATCAATAACTTACGTACCTAGCCAAAACATTTCAGAACAAAAAATAATAACGCCAAAATGTGAATAAATTCGCGAAAGCAAAAATTTATAGATTATGGTTATGGCTGAAAACCAAAAACTAATTAATTGGCTATGGTAAGGTTATTACAATGGCGGTATGCTATGATATCAATAATGCGACAGTTACTCACGAACGTACGTACCAAAAACGTGTCAGCTGACACGACCTATCTTATGAGTGTGCAATGTAAACGAAAACTCACCGACGTACAACGCCCGTACGTACGTAGCCCGGAACGTAGAAATCAAAACAATTTTGATTTTTTCCGTAAGAACGTGTCAGCTGATCGCTCTCTGACTAGACAGAGTTGCCTAGTAAACTTTTGTGCGCAAATTTTTGACCGTTTGCAATTTTATGCAAAAACACCTAATTAAAGTTTGAAAAATTGTGAAAATAATTCGAAATAATTATGTAAAAGTGCAGATTATAAATATGTAATCTATTTATACTTATTTAATATTTATTCCGGCCTTTTACAATATCAAAAATTAAATTGGAAAAAGTTGATGTTTCTATAACATACATGCAAAATGGTCAATGGCAACAGTGCTTATATGTAAACAATACACACACAAATATGTTATGTACATGTACACAGACACACATTGATTCCTACGGGCTTGAGAGTTCGGTCAAACGTGCTTCGTACGACAAACGTCCGTGCGTACCACACACGTCGGTGGGTAACTGCCGCAT